>DWLR01000244.1:0-30249 GCA_018246295.1 Papilio alexanor hazarajatica
TATATATATATATATATATATATATATCAATATCCTTAAATATCCTTAAGGTTTTGTCAAGTTTAAACTCAAAAGCGAACAAATTATCATGGATTTATTAAAAAAAATATTTAATTTTACAATTTTTGTAATTCGTTGAAAACTTTCTTCAGACCGGCCCAGTAAAGTTCACGTTAAAGCAACAAGAGGACCTGAATTATAAGGCGTTTAATGGCAGCGAAAATACGACATGCATTGCTTGAGTGATTTATAAGTCACGTAGACTTTTGGGTCAGTGCATATGTAAATCAGAGGTATGTAGATATCGGCTTATTTGTAATTAAACTTCCACTTTCACCCAAGTAGCTTAATTAAACAAAAGTGTACGACGTGAGGTAACAGGAATTACTTTAAACTTCAAAACGGCGCCGTCGTAAATAATATGTATTTTATTGATAAGACCGCTGCATGGACACTTTCAGAAACATACGAAAAATGTTACTTTGTCGAGCATAAATAATTTTTTTATGACGCGAGGCGTAGGTAAAGGCTCAAGGATTTATAAGCAATAAATATTTTACGACATGAATTAATATTCCGATCGTTTTGTGTGACGTTGTTTTTATGAGTTATCATTTTAGTGGCGCGGAGATGGACTCAAGCTCGGCGGCGCATTCGGCGACTGGGCCCGCTCATTATAAAACTCGAATCACCATAAAAATAAAAACACTCTTTTAACAACGTTTATTTATTGAATATAACATTGAATTAATTTCCTTAAGTAGAGCTCGAATTGCTTTATTATTTAAATATAAATTATGATTATAAGTAGCGGCGTTCCTAGCGCTCGTTTATGGCCAGAGTTAATTTTTTTATTTTAACGCCAAAGTATATTATGGTTGTACTACGAGTATTAAAACGCATATTTTAATGTTACTATCGTAGTAAGTATAAAAGAACAGTATTTTCACCTGAAGCTGAATAAAAATTAGATTTATACATTATCTAGACGAGCTTAAAGTCTAATAGCGAATTTTCGTGATGGTTTTGTCAGAAACATCATTAATAATGAATGTAATAGTTGCATATAGTAACCAAGCTTATGGTAAATTATTCTAAAATAACTTTAACGATAAAAATATTAAGAAACTTATTTTCGCGAATTCGTGTGAAAAGTGATCATGTGTGTTATAAGTAACTCAACATTAATTATATATTTATTCTTATACGGATTTGTGCAATGCAATACATTAAAATAACTATCGAAACAAACATATTGGATTGAGAATATTTGATTCAGAGCATTCAGAGCGCTCAGAATCAATAGAGTGAGGCAATTTTTAGCGAATAAAGTAATAGCAGATATTAAGGTGTATATGTAATTGAAACAACCGTTAATATTCTGCTGAAAGGTCAGGAGGAAGTGCAAAAAATATTTTGATTCAATCACTAATAAGAAATGAGCAAGTTAGCCAAGTTGATCGTCAATTAGCGTGTAAATCTTGCGTTGCTGGAACACAACGGCTGAACTAATGCGAGGCGGATAGAAGGGCAGGGGTCGAGGGGCGAGGTGCAGCAGGAGTTAGGGGCGTCGACTGGAGACTTGTAATTACTGCTTGCAAAATTAATGCACTGCAACTTGGATGAAATTAAACCAGAGCACGAAGTTCGTTGTAGAGGGCTGCCAAGTTGCTGCACTCGCTGCTACCATCTCGCCGCTAAACTTGCGAGTTAGACGTGACATCCTTTGATTTAAGTCGCGTGCTGTCGCTCCGAGAATTACTCCTCGCTCTAATACAGTGTTATAAACAATGCTACATAATGTTGTTTATAGCCGTTATGTATAGTTATCTCGTTCAATAATCTATAATCTGATAATATTTCACGTTTTGATTTCGCCGTTTAATGCAGATCACAATAGCGAGTCGTTGCGGTCGAAGCGAGTGTGACAATTAGATAGAACGTCATTAAAGTGTAGCTATGTGTCGCTATTTGTGTAACAATAAAGTAAAAACTGGCGACGCGCCAACACTTTCAATCGCAGCCCCGCACCAAGGTGCGCGCTTTGACATACCGATACCGATGCACGATACATTTATTCTTTTAATTAGATAACAATTTCAGCGCTAGACGATATCACTACTGGAACTTTATCTTTGGGGACCAAAGGGAATATTTATAATATTTCAATACAAATTAGAAATAGATGAAATGCAATGCAACGTACCTTTGTAGAGAAACCTCGATCGCAGACGGTGCACTTAAAGGGTCGCTCTTTGGTGTGGCTGCGGTAATGGATCTCCAGCGCGGAGTTGCAGGCGAATGTCTTGTAGCAGATGTTACACGTCGTGTTCCCGCGCACTGCATACAAATAAATCCACTATTCAGTGTCACTGTTATTGTCCGAACACGATGAGCGAGTCTCATGGAAGCGGTTTTTAGGGCATTATCTTGAAAAGATGCATTAAATTGAGTACATTCAGTGTGTTATCGAGCGCCCGGCGAGTAGGTTATTACTAGTTTGTATTAATGGGATGTATTCGGGAGGGACGGACGGTCGGACGACCGGGGCGGACGTGCAGACAACATCCCGCTATCGCATACCTGCGGGAGGGAACGCTAGGCCGAGCGGGCTGAAGGGCGATCCGCCGAGAGCTCCAAGCGCGGCGAGGGGCGCGGGGTGGGCGAGGTGCGTGGGGTGCGCAGTGTGCGCGGGCGGCGAAAGTGGCGGCGAGCGCTGCGCAGTCCGTGGCGAGCACAGCGACAGCGACGAAGGCGACGGCGATGGCGACGGCGGCGACGCCCGCGCGCTGCGCCCGCTCTCCGAACCTGTCGCCGATGGGAGGGAAGCCGTTGTTGTGATGGTTTTTACTTCGCATTGGGACGCCGAGGCGTAGACGGAGAGCGGCGAAGTTCGACGATCCTTCATGTTTGAGTCGTCGTCGAACTCCCGCGCGGGTAGCGCACTCGCGTCCCGGCCGCTCTCGTCGTCGGTCTCGCGGGAGTCCGCCCGTCGGTCGCCGGGAGTGGATGGAGTGGGGAAAAGAGGGGGCGGAATGGGTCGGTACGGTGAATACGCAGCAGTGTCGGAAAAATTACTGAATTGAGGGAAATAGTTGACTTCGATACTGCGTGCTTGCTCGTAAGGAACATTGCCACGCTCACTGGTATGAAGCCTAATATGATGATGTAATAATGTAGGGTCGGAAAACCTTTTGTGACAAACTGGACATTGGTGCAACATTTGTGATGGAGGCTTTATACGATGTACGCCCATGTGGGTCTTTAAGTTTCCTTTGGTTGTGAAAGCACGACCGCAAAGCTTGCATCGAAATGGTCGTTCGCCGGTATGCGTGCGATAGTGCATTTGTAAGGCACTTTTGCAAGAGAGGACTCTATGGCACACTATACATTCATTTGGGTCGGATACCTTATTATCTATTTTATCGACTAATTGTTGCAATTTTGAAGTTTCAGAAGTTTTAGTTATTTCTATCAAACTTTCCCATGAGTTGTCGTTGCTTCCCGGTCGCGGCAACAATGAATTATAAAATATGGGGTCGCGAGATAAGTCAGGCTCGACAATGCCATGAGGTACATTGTGAAAAGGCGTTATGCTACCAGAGGAGACACTGCTGGGAGGGGAGTGAGGGAACAAAGGAAACGAAGGAAAAGTACGTAGTCCCGTAGCTATTGAAATTGGTCCAGATATCGGAGAATTCTTACTTGAGAGATTTTCCGGTTGATCTGGATCAGGCTTGACGTGCGGACTTTCTCTGCCAATCTGGTCCTCGTTGCTGTACTTTGAGTCCATACTGCAGTCATCGTACGGAGACGTTGACGGGTATCGGTCTTGTTCGGCATCTTGACCGGCTTCAGTTTCTTCGGGCTCTCTCTTTGGTGATACACGATCATTGTCCTCGTAACTCGATTCACGCTGGCAGTCATCATCTTGTGGTTCTGATTTGAATATGTCGGGAGCACGAGGCGGGCTCGACGCTGACGGTTTACTTAGATCGGCCGGAGCATCTTGTTCTTCTCGCATCGCAAACAGCGGATGCGGAGGAAGAGGTTTGTCACCCAGTGGGCGTGGCGGCAGTAGATCGTGGTGTGGTGGTCTATATAACGGCAAGCTTGGCGGAAAAGGTGCTGGCGCACCCGGAGGGAATTGAAGTGGATGGGGTGGCATTCCAGGAATCGGCCCCGGCGATAGCTGTGCTAATAGCGGAGGATGGTACTTATCCAAATGTTCCGGTATAGGGTTAGGATTCATTTTCACATGCGGAAATTTCGCAGTGTGTCTTTGGAAATGAACTTTTAAATTTCCTTTGGTTGTAAATCGAGACCCACAAACGTTACACTTAAATGGTCTTTCACCTGTGTGCGATCGAATGTGGATTTGCAGAGCAGAGTCACTACCGAAAACTTTCCCGCAGTACCGGCAGCGATGTTTGAAGAAAGGTTCGTTTCGCCCGCCGGACTTCCCGTCATACGGTGACATCTTTCCGGATTTACGAAAAGCGAGCTCATCGGCGAGGTTGTTGGCCAGCAGGCCTTGTGATGCGTTGTCGAGGACTTCTTGTGCTCGCTTTTGAAGCATTTCGAGAGTATTGGGCTCATTCAAAGATGGCGGTGGATCGTTATTCGTAATGATTGAAGACGCTAGCGACGACGATATGGAGCTATAGGGCGGGTGAGACATCATAGGCGGCGACGAGGTCGGGAGCTTAGGAACAGTAATTGGTTCCGGTCTGGGCGTAAGGTGACCTTGGGTCGACGGCAAGGTTTGGCTCGTAGGAGGAGTAGGTACAGGGGAGGGCTCCCGCGGCGGACGCGGCGGCGACGGTGACGGGGCCGGCGGCGCAGGCGCGGCCGGCTCGGGTTCATGAGGCGGTGGGCTCAGGCGCTGGTCGTCTTTTCGTCGAGTTAGTGACAGTTGGTTTTGTAGCTGACGAATCAGCTGCAGCTGAAACACTTGTTGATGTTGCAGTGTGAACAGCGTACTCTGAAGAACGGCAAGTTCATGCAATGCAGCTTCATTGTCTGCGTTGTTGGCCATTGCGGTTGCGGCGAATTGTGCAACGGCTACTTTTGTGTTTTGCAAGGCTTCGAGCGTCACGTGGCCGGCCACAGGGAAAGGCAATCCCACGGGCGGTACGTCGGCCTCCGGTACTTCCGCTTCGCCATCGTCGAGGCTATTATTATTTTCAGCATCTTGTCGATGCCTTCGTACTTGCTCTAGGCGTTTGCTGGGACTGTCCATCTCTTCATCGCCCGAAACGACCATTTCCTCAGGGTCAGAGTGCATTCTCTCTTCGCCCATTTGAATTGCCTTTTCATCACAAAGCCTTTTGTGATAAAGAAAATCGTGTACATTTTCGAATTGTTCCTGGCAGCGCGGGCACATGTGTGCTTCGTGTTGGTTTCTCGCCTCCTCGGATAAGACATTGCTTATTTCCTCTTCCGAATAAGAGCCGGAGCTTTCACCTAGAACAATAGATTGGTTTGTTACAAGCTGGAAGTTGCATGTTTATTTTGTATAATTATTTTAGGTTTCACTATGTAAAGTGTTTCTCTGTGCAAATATCTATCGAAGTTTACATTATCTTTGAGGATACAGCAGTATAAGAGAAAGTGAGAACATCTTTTACACCGAGCAGTGCGCAAAATACGTGTGAGTTAATTTTTGCAAATAATGACTTCAATAACTTCTTCATTTTCTAGAAAGACTAACTTCAGTTTACTTTAAAACTAAAGAAATTTCAATTTTTAACTATTTAATTAGGCAATAATTTTCGTCCCTTAATTTAATTATTATCAAAATAAAAACGTTTTGAATTAAAGTAAAATGTGAGGAGTTATTTGTAACTTAAAACGAAAGATATTTAATTGAATATATTTATTTTTACAATTTACTTTTAAAGATGGAATGTAACTGCTATTCGACAACAGATGTCGCTAGTAGTTTATTAGCAAACGAAAAAGAAATATAGTTGAGGAGTGATTCATGTTTTTATAATTAAACGTTTTTGCATAACACTGTGATAACCATGACTTTATGAAACATTCAATTTGTGGTCAATATAGTAGCAGTGGAAAATAGTAAGCATGAAGTTTTCACTAAAAACAATTTTTCTTTTCTCTATGGAAACGAGTAAACTAAAGCGACCGGTTAGTTCTTTTGCCCATCAACTTGAATTTGAAATAAAATAAAATAAGCCCTCAAGTTTTTAGCGTAGCCGCCGTAGACAGAGACAGTAGACGCTATTGGTTTTTCAATTGGGCCTATTACAAATGAATGGATATGCTTGTCACAATTGAACACCAATGTTAGTGATTTTTGTACGGTTTAAAAAACATTTCGCTAGAAACATTTTTTTGTTATCAAATGAATAAGCCTCCATGCAAAACCGTTTATACGCAAAAATAGTAAATTTGGGTTATAACAAATGTAAAACATGAAGTCAGCTTTATTGTCACAGGTCAACCAGATTATGTTAAGATGATCGTATGGAAGCTTTTTTAAAATACAGTCTTGTAATTATTATATTCGATTCACTGGAAAAATAAAATGATTTATAGCGTATTTTTTTTTAATTACAAAATTAACTTGGTTAAATAATAGGATGCGTTTTGGTTTTATTAAGTATTTCAATTTTTTGAACTGAATATTATAACACACAAAACTAATTAAATATGCAAGTGCTATATGTAAAATAGATACCTAGTGAATTTTATATTTGAGTTTTGTGTTAAAAAGCAAATAATTTGGCAAGAGATGTTACCGATACGATTTGAACAAAACATTTTAATTATCGATGTTGTTACGTTAAACAATAATAAACTTGTCTTTTGCCAACTCGTGAATTACCGAGAAAAATTGTAACAATCACTTTACGTATACGAGTTGCGTTTTAAACTTTATAAAATTATGTTTATGTATCCACCTTTATAAACGGTTAGCGATTAATAAATTAGCTTTCTATTTATAGCGCCGATGTAAATAGCCGTTACTGCTTGAGTTATTTCAGGCGGATATTTCGGTGCGATGAGAAAGATCTTCGGCTCAAAGCATTTGAAATATCATTTCGTAATTGTTCTATGAAATATCTATACCCTGATATTAAAATATATATATATATACTTATATCTTTAAATGTTAGTCGTTGCGTCGGCGTAAAATGTAGTGAAGATATAATTAATTATATGAGTATCTATAGTATAACACGAGGTAAATGAAAAGCTAATAATAGCTTTGCCGTGTCTATTTTTATCATTAGAAATTTTCAGATGGATCCGATATTAGCACGATTGTATGTTTATGTGATTGAAAAAACGAAGCACCCACGCCTTGTCATCCGAAGGAGGAAGCAGATATAAAAAACATCCCCTTTTATATTAAATATCTTATTTTTGAATTTAAAAGCATTTTGTATGCTAATAATTTTTATGAACAAAATTTGAAGTGAGAGGAACGCGATATCTCCAATTTAAACAAATAGGAGATATACACATTGTTTTCTATTTCCTGATGGTAAGTTTTTTTGTTACGTGCTTCATTAAAGTTTTTTTTAACATTTTATGATAATTATGGAAAGTTAGTTAATAGGTTTGTAAATTTCAATATTTAATCAAACCTTTGCATCATATAAGTAGATAATTAAATGGTTCAATGCAATGTCTATAAAGTTCATTAATGAACAAAGAAACAGGTGAAGGAGTTTTAAACAATTTGAGAATGTTATATTGTTCTCAAATGAGCAATAATTTTGACAGTGACACCGAGGGCGCGTCGCATCGCGCGGTTATGCGCATACCAGCCTTTAATGGATGTGCAGTCTTATTTGTATGAAAGTATCTTTTTTTAAGTCTTTCCGGTCGTTGCGGCCCGGACCACTACTAAGACGTAACCGCATATTTCCATAGAAAAACGGTTTTTTATCTAAACACCCGATATGGTGCCGATACCCATAATTACATCAAGCTTCGCCGTCATTCTCGATAAAAGGTACTTTTAACTTAGACTTGAGATATAGTGAATATTATCAAGAAAAAGAAAATATGAAAAGCTGTACTATATAAAACATAAACTTTTTCAGGAAATTTATTTGGCCAACAATTGATGTAACAAACTTACATATTATAACATATTTCGAAGTTATGTATTACTTACTGTTAATTTATTTACTTAGTTAGGTACCTACTTGGTAGGCGTGTCATGCTGGTGTTAAAGGTCACAATAAAAAAGAGTCGGCTTTTTATGTGATAGGGAAAAAATTATGTATGTTAAGTCGATTGTAAACAATTCTAGTAATTGATAGTTTATATTAATGGCTACTTAGTTTCGCCTTGTTTCGTACTCTAAGTATCGTAAACAAGTATTCCGTTGTTGTTATCTTTGTTTACGGCAATCCTCATTTCTAGTTATGGAATCCAGAGTGATCATGTAGATATTTAAGAGCACCTGTCACCGCGGATAATAACTTGTTCGAACTCTTTTTGATCCTATACATATAATATTATTATATAGTAAATTAAATATACTAATTAATATTTTCAAAATAACTCATAGACAAACTTTAATCCTGTAGGTGTACGCATAGACGTACTCTTAACTAAAATAATTGTTATAATTTGATTAAACGGCAGGAAATTCACACTTTTTATTAGATGTTCCCGTTGGTTATCCTAAATTCATCGAAAATGTACAATATTATCGATTCTTATAGTAATTTAAAAGGTTTATTTAAAATATAACCAACCTTTTTCATAACTTTTTAATGAGGACAAATTGTTAATAACACAAAGTTTGATACGAGTTCATTGACTTGGTATGATGTTCATCTATGACGACCATTTAAGAGTACACAAATGTCCACCGAGCGGATTGGCTATATGAAGAAAAATATATAGCAAGAAGCCGTAAATAAGTGTTTTTTGCGACATAGAAAGACAAAAAAAATCAAAATAAAATGTAAAAGTATTTAAAATGGAAACACAACGACCCCTAGATTGTTTGTCTATTGATGTCTGCAAGCTGTTGAATATAGACTCGTATAGAAGAAAAAATAGTTTTAACAATTTGTTTATAAAAATGTACAGTACAATTTCTGATGTATTTACTTTCAAGTAATATTTTACACATACCGATGTTACGCTATGACATTTTTAAGTTATACTATCTACCTAAGTAAATGTAAGTTAAAGTATCACTTCGATGGATAATAATTAATTGTTATCATCACACTCATTTCATTCATCATTTTTAAATTTCATTAGTTTATTTTTCAAATAGTGCTTTTTTAAATTCACTTATATTTATTTCCATCAAAAAAGCTTAGCGATAGCTTGTACGTTAATGCTATAAGAGTCAATAATTAGTTATTATACTCTTTGTCATGACAAGTCATGACTTGTGTAAAATGTTACTAACGTTTTACAAATATAAAGGACGATAGTTATCGATTGTTACATTATTTCAATAATGCAAAAGTGCTCAGTATCGATTTCATACATTCATAAATTTATATCTCAAATGATATAAATAATTTATAGTTTTTTAGTGGCGCGAAATACTGCTATTTAGTAGCTATTAAAAAACGTATGAGAAAAACGCGATATCATTGTTTAATGGAATTCGTGTAGGCAACTAATAGCATGCCAACAATCGCTTTTTGCGACTCCAGTTTTTGTTCGGTTGGCATCATAGGAAGTTACTACCACTGTTTCTACCTATTACGGTTTTAGCATTTTGTCTTTGTATCTATAAATATTTTGACATGTTTCAGTATTATGCTACTTCGAATAGTCGTACTGAATGGTTAGATATAAAACAAACAATTAGTAGAGACTAAAAAAATGTTTAAACATATAGAGATATGTTTAATCAATTTCTTAGATATATCGATGGTTCCTACGTATGTATATAATAGTATGTTTGTAACTTTACAGGACAGAGCTTTAATTATATTTTATTTCACAGACTTGTTGAATTTATACTTCTTAATTCGAATGATGCATGATTACGGAATGCATGAAAATGGTAAAATTGTGGGATACGATTGTTTACGTAAGAGACATCGATATAAAGGTCTGATAACTTCAAAGAAAGCAACAATTTATTCTAGTATACAGAAAATACTGACTATTTTCTGTACACTAAAATAAATTCTTTACAGACAACTGATTGATTCAATTCGAATCCGTGACTTCATCCAGTTAGTGTAATTATTAGATAATTAAATTTAACTCACGCTGACGATTGTGAGAGCTTATTCATTTTTATAAATTCTTTTTCTTAAGTGTCAAGAGTATCAAAGATATATTAAAAAGCGTTTATCCTTAAACGACTGCATATCGAACGACGGCGAACTTTCATATTAGCTCTTCGAAAGCCTGAGCTTGCTCGATAAGGTAACTTGACAAAGTTCAAATGCAGACACCATAAACAAATATAAACTTTTTTAATCGAACAGTTAGGGAAATGGTCGGTTTAATTTTCCTTATGGTTGTTTTTGTTTAATAAATGCAGTAAGAATAATAAAAGCTATCATAATTATGTTTCGGTTATGCGAACAGCGAGCCGCAGATCATTATTTTTAATTACGTAGTAATAAGCATAATTGTTTTTTTTCATGCAGTTGTTAATATTAATATGGCAGAATTAATAAAAAAGCGGTCGAATGTTTTGTAAAAAACAACTTATGATGTATTTATGTGACTATCATGAAAATAATTGATAGATATTTTTCTACGTAGTAGAACTGTTTAAGTCAAATTTGTCATATTATAATTTTTGTTTTCATGGTATTTGTTTACCAGTATCTTAATTTTTTTCACAATATGTATGTACAAATTCGTAAGCATCTTTTCTTCGTAATGATCTAATTTGTATTATTTAAAAGTATGAATTATATACAGAAATAAATGAGAATAGGCTGTAAAATTCTATTTACAAGAATTAGATAAAACATCATTCGTATTTAAAAATAATATACTGACGGCGACGATTTATTTTCTCAATACTGATTTTGAGAGCTGCTTATAGATTAATTGAAAACAGTGTGTTTTGGGTACATTGTTTTTAATTAATCTAAATGTCTAAACTAATTTTATGAAAGTCTAGCTGATAATCGGCTGTCGTTGACCATTGTAGGGGTTACTGAGGCGATAGTAAGGTTCGCATGACGCAGGCATATTGTATATTTACTCATAAACTATTATATTAAATTCATAGTGACGGGAATCTATTTGACCTTTGATATGGGTACACAACTAATTATCCATTGTTATAATTCAAAGATCGTTGCTGTATGTTTTATTTCGTCATTTTAGAATTTTAATCAATA
The DNA here is from genome assembly GCA_018246295.1 of Papilio alexanor hazarajatica. NCBI lineage: Eukaryota > Metazoa > Arthropoda > Insecta > Lepidoptera > Papilionidae > Papilio > Papilio alexanor. The sequence continues at coordinate 11,328 of DWLR01000244.1, forward strand.
TAGTGACATGAAATGCGTATATTATCTAAACAATATTGTTAATATGACTGTAAAGAACGAACGTATTTTTTTAAATGAAAAACATTTCTGTGGCATAAATTACTAAATTGCATTTCAAGGCACCGGAATAACAATTAGGTACACAATATCTATATTGTGTACTTTTCCATATGAAGGATTTTTTTTACAATGAGTTAAACATTCTGAAGTAATAATACCAATGAGCTTTCAGGTCCGTGAAATAAAATGACTGGAGGTCATATACACCGGAACTTTTCACTAGAGCTTTTTTAGTTCAACATCATCGTTATAAATCCATGAGATTTTTAAGTCTAGATATGAATTTTTTATTTATAATCATAAAGAAAAGCTAATGGCACCATTATGCCGCCTTGTTACATACGATTCAGGTTTTTTAGCTTTGAAAGCGGCCATTTAAACATCAGTCAATAGTTTTACTTTTATATATTCGATGTACTTTAATGAATAATTATTGAAATTCTTTTGGTATTTGAAATAAACATCACTGTCTACAGAATTGTAATGATTGGTTTATTAAATTTAAATGTAACCATTTGGTAAGTATGCGGGCGTGGACGCTCACGTCGGAATGTTGGATGAATTTTTACTAAGTCTTGTTTCACAACGAACTTATCTTTATAATATTATAATTCGGTTATTAAAAACGTCAATAAGACCAAACGAATAAATTTCCTTTATCGCTATGAATTTTTCGACTTTCACCATGAGATTTTTAATGGTCGAACGCCTGACTATATCTCTATTTTAAAGTCGAAAAGCGCATTTAAAAGTAAAATTTGAGTCGAGTTATGAGCGTACCTTTTTTTTCTACAATATTTTGGTTGTTTACGTCGTAATATTGAGTGGCCTGCGCTGGTATAAAGCGTCTACTGTAATCCGGGATGATGTTGCGGCATTGGGACAAGGACTAGGCGTATCATTTGTGAACAACCACCGAATCGTTTAAATATTATGCAGCAAGGAGAAGGATTAGCCGTGTTTGTTTGTCGTGATGTGACTGAGCGGCTAACTCAAAAAGCTCTGCGGCTACGACGGAGATGTATGAAAGAAAAGGCTTTGCAATTCGAATTCCTTGTACAATAGTAACAATACAAAACAATGTATTTGTCAATTTTCAGACCTGTGTGCATTTTTTTTTTTTCAAAATTCTATCCTAAGTCACCAGTTAAATGTTGCGGCTTTGGTAGTATCGCATCTTTCTTTTACTCACACATGAGATGTTAGTGGAAATAAATTTGCACACCAATTATTAATTAATATCTTTTTTAAGCTCATTTAGGATGTTGAGTGTTATATTTTTAATTTAACATTTACATTTGCTTTTAATAAGAGTAAAATAATTGCTTCAAAGCTTTCTTGAATATCCTACTCATGAAAAGAATGTACACGGATGGGACAAGTGAAATGCTTTTAATACGCCCCTTCTATCAACCTGATAATATAGATAACGAGTCATTCTTAACATTTAATTGCGTTCTTAAATTCATACGCGCGCTATCTGTACTTTCCTTTCTCTATAAACTAAATATAAAACTCGGCAATTAATCCATTTTCAGACGGTCTAAAACTTAAACATCAATACGGCCATTATTATTCATCATTCAAGGTAAATGATCAATATGCATAGATATCAATATTTCATTTTCGCTACGAAATAGAACCGGATCGTAGTTGCGAGTTTAGTTTTTTTTAGTGTAGTTGTCGTGGAACATTAGAGAACAAACTAGCTGCTCTAAAATTTAAGTGCGAAATATTTATTCTATCTCACGCTCAATGATGAGATGTCAAAGTCTATCATTAGGATATTTCTTTTCCCCTCGAGTAACATTTAAAAATACACCGAACAGTGGCTAGATTCAAATACCTACATTTTGATTAAAAAATAAAGTAATTGGATTTTGGTTTCGGGAATCGAACTTAGAATATACGGAGAGGTGGTTAGATATTAACCGTCAGGTATTCCTTGACTATTGGGTACAACAAATAGTCACTACCTTCTCTATTGTGTAAAAGTTAAACGATTACATTTTAATTACATTTTAAACAAGAGTAGATACTTATTACATCAAGATTAATCTTGATGCTAAGTTAACAGTCTAAGACTTTCCACGTTAGAAAATATTTATATGTCTTCAATGTTTCTGATGATCCAAAAAACTATGTCTTTCACAGAGAATATGATTTGGACGAGTAACTTCGATATATAGAAAGATAAAATGCCGCTTAAGAAATTTATAGATCGGTCGTAAAAGAGTGAAGCGTAAGATTAATAAAATTTGACGGCGAGTCATTCTGTTATATAAAGCCACTTAAAGCCTTTATCAAAATGTGTCAAACAGACAAAAAAGCGGGTTAAACGAATATCAACTTTATTTCAAGAACGATTTGTTTCATAATCGTTACGAATTATTGTTAGTTTATTTATTCTAGTAGACAATAAATATCATACTTAAATAAACATACTCAGCTAAGATTATAAGATGAATTATATTATTTTATTTTAATAATAACTATTAATGCGTCTCCATTAAAATACTTATGTATCTATATGTAATAATAGGAATGTGTATGTAATAAATTCTCACGCCTTTGAATGGAATTTGGAAGTTTTGAAATTAATCCTAAAAATCTCACTACGCTTTTCACTGTGGAATATATCAGGAAGCGACGTAACTTGAAAATACAAACATTTGTAAATGTTGAAAAACATAAATAATTTCCCCTATTTAATGAACGTACCAAGAAATCACGAAGTAACAGCTAAGGAGTCCTACCACTAGACTGCGAGTGTGTTGCTAAGATTGTAACTTAAGTTGTATGTTTTATAAATGTAAATGTGCCTGTATTAAAACACGTTTTTTACTATAATAATATTAACATGACATGAAATATAAGTGCAATTTGACATAATGATATTTACAAATGAAACATGACGTATGTAAACCATTAAAATATAGAGCAAGGGAAATTACAGGTTCATTTTTACACGCGTCGGCATAGGTACCTACATTTGCATGTTAGTGTGAGACGTACCTTATAAAATATAAACATTCCATAGAATATCTGGATTATAAAATATAAGGTCGATTATTATCTAGTAGATAAGGTTCATGTTTTAAGACCCTGATACCCTCCTCCCGGCTAGAAGGCTGCCAACTATAAACCAGCATGGTATCTGATGAGCATATGTAGAATAGTATACAGCCTTATTCAGAGAACGAGATTAATTTATCTAGGAGCCTTTATTTGAACTTAATAGGTAATATTGCTTTTGTGTCTTCATACGTAATAAGCAAAATTAATTCTTACTACTATATTTATAAACTTGTTTTCTGACTACTCTGACTACCTAGGTATTGTAATATTTTATAAATTAGTAATGTTTTTTCTTTTCCTATAATCATTATAAAACACATTTTATTATTAGAATAAAGGACGGATTAACATAATATTTTTATTAGTATGCCCTTCAAATAATAAGCGATCGTAATTTTTTATAAGAAGAAATACCATTAAACTGCCATCAAATCAATTTTATTCGTAAAGTGGCATTGAAAGTACTGAGTGAAGAAAAAAATGTTTAAAGGTCTAAAAAATCTCATTAAAACAACTTCCGCCTGAAGAACATTTATACGTTTTTGTTTAAAATTTACACAACACTAACTACATACCGTATCAAAGTAAAATATTTTGTTTAGTAGGCTTTGTAATTTTTCTTTCGAATGATTTTGTATATTAAATCTCCACAAACAAGAATTTACAAATTTGTTGCACATGTTTGTATTTATGCTGTTATTTTATATTAATAACGAATACAAATTTTTATCTGATATTATGTTGTTGCAAATATATGCAAATTTATAAGTATATATAACTTAATATTTTATTATAAAACCTTTCAGTAGCAGCTTTCCAGCAAAGACCACGCAGTTCTTAATGTCTCTATTTTCTAATTATTTCTTATGTGTATAGCGATTAGGGACTAAACTGAAAGTTGTGGAATAACTTTAAAAATATTTCTTTTCTTTTAAGTTTTACATTTTAGGTTATTCTATTTTATTACTAAAATTTAAAACAAACATTACTTACGGCGTCAAAAACATTCCAACAAATTTATTTGCCTTATTTTTTATTTTGAAAACCTATGAAATCGCTTACTAGGTAAAGCTTAGGAAGTTAACATTGAATAGAACGGTCAAACTTTGTTTTGGCACGTCGTTGTCACCGAAATAAATTTAATTTTGCAGAAACACCTGGCTGTGGCCGCGCCGCCCCGCACCGGCTACTGAACGAAAGCTCGAATAATTTATGCTCGGAAATTCACTGCACTGTTTACTCACCGCTTCGAGGGCGAATTTTAGTGCTCACTTTTTGATGTATACCAAACTTTACAGTGGCGAACTTAATCATTGTGACAAAAGGCCGGATGATCCGGCGGCGGTCGCGGGGCTAAGTCACAGTGGTGTCGAGTGTGAGGTGTTGTGGTGCATGGTGGTGGCGGACTGGTAAGTACCGATGGAGACGCGGCGCACGGTGGCGGGCTTGACGCGCGGCATGTCGGCGGCGCGGCGGGCTCACCGCCGGCGCATGGCAGGCTCGGGCGGGCGCTCACTCGCGGCGTTGTACCGTGAACGACTCGTTCGGGGCGCTACTCGCGAGTTGCGAGCGGTCTATGACGGCCGCACCACTCGCCATCCGAAGCGGGACTGAGCGCGAGCGGCGGGCGGCGGGCGGCGGCCGCGCGCGCACCGGGCCTCGGTTATGACAGGGAGGCGGGGCCGCGCCCGGCTCATAAATCAAACTTCGCCCATTCGTACGCGTCCGCCCGGACCCCCTCCTCCATATTCCATATTCGGGGCGGAGCATATTTTCATAATCATAACGCCTCATATTCATAAGTGACATGTGGCCTTGTCTCCGCAGCGGTGGGCGGCGCTGTCGGTCGCTAGATGGCGGCGCCGCTGCCCGCCGTCGCTCGCCGCTGCCCGCCAGCCTCCCACATTCGCTAATTGAAGCTGCGCCTTGTAAGTTATAATCCTACATTCATCAATTTTCTTGTTCGTTTTTTGAAATGCGTTAAACATCTCGAGCGACTAGTGTAAGTAATGCGAGCTCAGTCGGTTGAATCAAATCAAAAATCTATTTGTACATTTACTTCCTACTGTTTATTAATATAAATATTTAAATCTAGTTTATGATAATAATTAACATTTTTGATAGTAGCCACTAAAATAGCTAATAACATTTTTAAATGATGTCCTTACATCATTTACCTATGTTTGTTGTTTTTCGTAGATATTTATACAAGTGCTTTAGATAAGAAAAACATTGAAAGTTGAACAATTTACTGCCAATTTATTAAAATACAATAATACATGGTTGTATTAAAAACTAAAATTATTTTTTAATCCTTTTATTTATATTACACCTTGATAACATAGATACGTTCAATTTAAAGTTCATTTTGACAATTTAAAGTAGAAGTATGTCGTTTTTGAAACCGCAAGATTTTCATAGTACCTACTATATTTAAAAAAAAATTAGTAAATTTTTAAAGTTATTGTATGTAGATATAAAAATAGTTTCTCCTGCTTATTACTGCATCTTCGTTTATTTTTTTTTATTATTATTAAGTTCGTCGGCTGAAATCTGTTATGTAATTACATAAAATATCCATTTCATCCATTGATGTTGAATAAGCTCTTGATTATTTTTTATCCCTAACAAAAGCTTAAGTACCAGATATTCTTTGCAATGAGCTTTTGTTTCCATGTCCTTGACTTGAGTAGTAGTAGTTAAGAAGGTGGAGATATGTGATGTATAGATGTTTATAGGTAGCTATTATATTACTTCTAAATATCTTAAAATGCTTTATAGGTACAGACAGCTAGATTTGCAAACACCGTACTAGTTTATTTAAGTGTGGGGGATGTTACTTCTATTGGAATATTGCTAATCACCGGCTCATCTTCCTGTTGGAAAAAGAATTCGAATCGTAGACTGTTAGTGCATCGGACTCCCAACCGCTATTTTTGTGTGTAAAGGGTTTGTGCGTCATGATATAAATAGAAAAAATCTCGATACACAGGTAAGCTGTGTACTCTTTACTTATAAGTAAAACCTTATTGTAAAATGTGTAATTTACTTTAATTACACATTAGTATAAATATTACAGAAACATTTCATTATTCTGAAAGCTACCCTTTTCTCTTAAAAAGCTTTATTTCATTCTGAAGTAGCAGATCTCCAGACGAACTTAGCCTAAAACACGGAGAGTGGCGTTGGTGCTTCAAATCAACCTGAATATTAAATTCATTTAAAACAACTGAGGGTGCTATTTTGTGAAGATATACCACAAACCAAGATTCAGTCTCAGTAACATTTGCTAAAAGTTGCAATTTGTAAAAAGTTGTGAATAATCTTGCGAACCGTTAACCTTTCTGACTTCTGGCCAATATTATGAATAAAAGATACTACGGTACAATTAAAATGCATGTTAGGAATGAATACGTTTTAAAAAAGTAACGAGCGCGTTTCCTGTGACTGGCAATGACAAGCGCACAGCGGCTGGAGGAGGGGCTGTGTCGAATGCCCTCCATTGACACCCCTAACTAGATCCAATCGTTTTTCCCATTTTTAATTTTTCAAACGACTTCGCGACTCCGCTATCATAGCAGCCGGGGCCGATCGCTTTGTGCGACTCAAATTAAATAGGCCTTGTATACGCCGGATCGACTCCCGGGGCGGCCCGAATCCGATATTAATGCGATGGAAGCAATTTTATAGGATTGTGCCAGTCATCCCGCGAAGCTTCGGGAATGCCCTCGTTAAGTGATCTGCAGCTAACAGGACCTTGTTTATTTTTTTCACCGGAATCGAACCTCGATAACTTCATAATGCAAGTCATGATCCCATTCGGATTCGTAGCCACCTGAATACAGAAGCTGTTGTAATTAGTTTTTTGTTCTACTAATAATTAATAGTTTCTATCACTGTAATTTGCTATTGTAATAGTTTTTGAAAGTAGGAGCTGCTTTATAAATAATATTTCATCGTTTTGTATACCGTACTGTCGGATCCATAGATTACATACATATTTATAATGAAAAAACCAAACATCGATGGATTACCGGTTAATCGATCGACTTGCAATATGCAGGTCGAGGTTCGATTCCTACCTAACTTATACATTGAGGATAAAACTTTGTTCACTTTATTTGAACACAGTGTGGATTAGGAAAGCAAAACTCGCAATACTTACTTACTCTTAGGTGATGAATCGGTACAAACAAATCAGTTACATTAAACTCATACGGTAGTTAAACATTGATCGATAAACACAAACCTCAATTCGGTTAGCGACCGCCGCCATGTTGTTTCTAACCTCAGTTGACTAAATAATTCCTGTTTATGATGACACCTAATCCCGTATGAATTAATGCGAGTTCCCTGAACGTTGGTGCAGCGAGGTGTTATTTCAGATCCATCAGTGCGGCTGTTAAACCGAAATAGATTCAGTAACACAAGTCACATTCGATTTAAACTCACAAGATTTTTGAAAACGTCTGTTTATTTAAGCCAAAGCGCGCGCCGCTCGGCGCCCACTACTCGGGACACTCGCCTATTATTTATTTCCTTACTCAATTAGTTATGCTATATTTTAATGGTAGAAGTACCAACTTGAGAAACAAAGATCGATTTATAGCTGACGTTTTTCTATATGCTAGTTTATGACTCTGACGCCTCGCGAATTCGAGTCTTTGATGTTGATGATGTTTTTTCAACGTAAAAGGTTGCAATGGGACCCAAAATCTCAGTTACCTATTATTTTAGCAAGGATTGCTTGGTTGGCGACTTTAGTGGAAATCCATTAGTACCTTACAGAATTATGGCAAGTTATATATCTAGTTCTACTAAGATACAATATACCAATGTCTTACACGTCTGGTATGTCTATTTTGTTAAATATAGTAGTGATCACTTATCGAGTGAACTACAGTGAACATGTTTCCGCATCTCCATAAAACATTTAAATCGTGTTTATATGAAAAGTGAGAGTTGCGTTCGGGTGTAACGTGCAGGTCACTTTATTCACGCATTACAAAGCGGCCGCGTATATTTCCGTGCCGACGTATTCGCAGGAGTTAAAACGAGGGTGAAAATTTTAAATTTATCGTCAAATTTATTATGGCGATCGCTTAAATGACCGGTGCGCCGGCGAGAGCGGTGAGCGCGGCCGCCGGGGCCGGGCCGGGGCCAGGCGGAGCGGACGCGTTCATAAATTTGAATATGGAAGTGAGTTCTAATGGCGTCGCTGTTTATTTTTACTGCACCCCCGGAGCCGCACGGCCGAATGCGATGCCGAATTTATTTCCATGCATTTTAATATCACCCTCTGAAATAGCTATTGCCGTTTTCGCGCGGTTTTTATTGTGGTTTATATACGTAACTGTATACATACGGGCCGTAGTCTATTCACGCTCCGCTCTGTATGCCCTTTACGATCGCTGTACGATCGTGACGTCGACGATTATTGGCCGGCGAAGCCTCGCAAGGTTTCGGGGCGATGTGGAGGTAATTAACCGCGAGCCGGAACGGTTATTGAGGCGATAATGACACTTTTCGCTTGTAGTCCACCTTCGCTCAGTGTCTTTCTTTTATGAATTGTCAAAATTAAGTTATTAAATGTGGACGTTGATCGATTGATGGTACGGAGGACGTGGAGTTAAAGCGCGAGAGACTAACTCGCTTCATACATCCCGCTTATCGCTTATTATTTGTGACACAGCATTGTACTTTCTTTATAACATATTTTCTATATTTACTCGGTGGTTGATTATTTTCCAAATTAGTTATTAATAAATATATTCAATTCGAGTATTTTCTTTAATATTAGAAACAGTCAATTTAAGTAAAAGTAAAAAAAAACACTATCATAAAAACTTTAAAAAAATCATTGCATTCATCGTAATGCATAATGTATGACAATTTTTTCACTCACCTTGTTTCAAATCTATAAAACGGTTGCTGAGAATGCTTGTCAGTAGCATGTCTGCCTACTCCAACTAAGCTTGAATATGTGACATATAGTCCCAAGAGCCTAATGATTTCTATGTGAGTTTGTACGATCTATATAAGAGAAAAAAAACATTAAAAAAAAATTGCTTCTATAGAGTATAAAAATTTCAACTTGCACCCGCTGTGCTAAAAGTAGAGACTGTGATTCTGCGTTAAGCGAAATGAGTTTAAAATTATACGTGTAAGGCCTTGTGCGTGTTAATATTTATTAAGTTTTTTCCTGACAATGAAGGATGAAATCTTAACATGGTAAATTATACGCAAAAATAATGTCGTCATCGTTCAATACAACCGCCACTTACACAATCAATATGACGAATAAAGGTGCGATTCCATTGCAGCCGAGCGGAGCGGTATATAGAGTTGTAGATAAGAACTAGTAAAGAAAAGTGGATATTAATGATCCTGATCATGATGGTACTTGTATTACGAGCTTACTAAATTAAAAGCAGGAATACAAAAGAAATAATGCAATATAGCAATCGAAATCGTGTATCTTATGCTTAGATGAAGCTTGCAACATCTAGGACTCATCACTCGTAGGTCAATTACCTATTAATTCCTATCCTCTTTCACGAGAAATGGTATTCAGCTACAACAACAATATAAATAGGTTAGTCCGACAAGGGAATTGTTACGACCTCACATAATACCTATATGAACGAATTATTTATATAGAATATTTATTCGTATGTACATACATATTAGATTACTGAATAAGCCGCCAAACCTTCCTATTTCCACCTGATTCATATTTCCTTATTTTTTTCCGTTCTGTTCCTTTTCTCCCTATACATAGGCGGGCAACGCATTAGTATGTCTTTGACTTTTGAAAAGATTGTTGGATAGTTTTGGTTGGTCACTATACATCAGATGAGACGCTTGCTTACTTCAACAAAAATTAAAATCTTGGTATACTCACGCTCTATAAGTACTTTTAAGCTTGCAGCAATTAAAGTAGATAGACTTATTTAATCGGTGAATTTTAATGGTAGCCGAAATACTGCACCTTTATTGAATGCAATGATGAAGTGGAGATGTATTTAATTCTACGTTTCGGCTCAAGTGTAAGTAATATGATTGTACAACTGAAGCGATATCGCTTGTTGATTATTAAAAAAAATCTCGTCTTTGGTTTGCCCTACTCCTCAAGCCCGCTTGTCTCTGACCCTCTAACTTAACTAAGTGTAAGCGCACCCTAAGGCGGCCGCGTGAGTGCGTCTCCGGCCGAGCCCGTGATTACGGACAAATACAGGCTATTATTATTAATGCAAAAGGAGAAACCATTGCATATTCACGTCACTATATCAGAAATGGATTTCTGAGTGTGCAACATGTTTATAATAAATACATAACAGAACTCTAATTAACACGGTAATAATGAGGTAAAATTTCTACCTCGCTTAAAATCTTAAATGATTCGGTTGTTGGTCGAGTCTCTGTATAGGATGTTTCAGATGGATATGCTTATATATGCCATGGTGTTGGACGAGTCGAAAACCTGCCAGCATTGCTACTTCTGCTTTCATGTATTGGAATACTAAATAATAATAATAAAACAATAAGCGGTTATGCCCGTGGAAAATCCTCCCCTGACATCACTGTCATATAAGAAGGACAATTTAATGGAAAGATATGTTTCTTAGCTAATGGCACTCCGTGTGTAACTTACTTTTACGATCAACAATTCTGTGTCCTCTTCGCAGATCAAACTGAAATGTTTACTAAATTAGTTCGTCACAAGGTCATTTGTAGCGGTTTGTGTACGTTTTTAATAAATGTGAATATTTACGTAAGAAAAAGCTATTGATACGGGCCGCGTATTATTCAATATCCATTATAACATCGGTTCAAATATTTTTTCTGATTTACAAAGAATTTATTTTAACGTAGACTTAAGAAAGTGATTGATAATTAAAAAAAAAAAAGAAACTAAAATATAACCCCGACTAGATATGATTTTCATCATAATCATATTAGCTTTGACACTCCGTGGAAGAATACTAATTTAGTGACACCTCTTGAGACACCTCAATGAAGATATATATATAATGATACATGCACACATATTTATACATACATACGCGCGAAAACATTGCCCTCATCCTTGTCAGTCGGGTAAAAAGAACTAATGAAAACATATTATACAATACGGATTCATCATTTATAAATTAATGAAAACCATTACGATTTCAACCAAAATGGATTTCTTTTATAAGATAATGTTAATGAAAAGTAGATATAGAAAGAGGGCTTAAGTTAAAGAATAAATCTTGCGTAGTGTTGTAGGGCGGGCGCGACTCGCTCTTGAAATATAAAAGTGTCCGGGCCGGGCCGGGCGCGGCGGCCGGACGCTCATATTTTGTTATTTTATTTATATTAAAAGTAATGGTCGCGCGCGGTATAATGCTCTAGACGCTTTTGCGCATTTTTCTCTTTTCCCTGCATCGTATATTTTCACTTAAATGACAAAGGTACGTGACCTCTGTTCTCTTTGTTGGCGCTCGTACTTATGCCTCGTGCGTTAACGACTTTTTCGATGCCGATCCGCGCACTTGTCGGTTTTTTATTGAGACAATAACTTCGATTTATTGATAGGCATTATTAAGTAGAGACGCGACAAATTAACATAAATTTTATGCGAGTGCTCAAACGAAATCGTTAAACCAATTCTTATCTTTACCTGGAAGTTGTATTAATTTATTTAGGCCGCACTACAACGATAAAATTATGTGGCGATGTTAATTTTTTAACCTGTAGATAACTAAGTTGTAACTGAACGAATGAATGATGATACTAAACCAATAAAATTCTATTGATAGCATAGTCGTCTATGTATCTAAACACCAGCGGAGTTTATTTCAGACACACACTTCAGACGTCCCTAAACTGAGGTTTCCACATAGTCACTAATCACTACGCTTGATTTGTGCAATTAGTATTTGCAATAGGTGTTATAAATACTATTACGTGATTCCTAGAGTTACTCTTCCTCATATGTTTATACATATAGGAACACTAATTTATGTCGTACAGTTCTATAATATAAAAAAATAAGTAATACTGACATCTTTACTACACACAGTAGGATAACATTGGGTCAGTTGAAAACACTTGTGTTACGACACTGCGATATCGTCCTTGTGCGATCGCAACACAGGTGAAGTCGGTATGCAGTCAGGTGGCCTGAAAGTGCCGGCTGGAAGCAATCAGTACTAGAAGCGGCGAGGTGCTGCGATGGCACAGGAGATGTTGACGCCGAGTGATATTGGAGTTTATTTAGTAAGTATGAAGGGTTACATTAGCATGTCGGTGTGGTTGGCGTGGATGTGTCGCGCGGCGGTCGCGGCGGCGGCGTCGCTCTTCCGGGGCAGCACTATCTCGGGCGCGGCACCCCGGCAACCACCCCCTCGTAAATAACGCAGCCCGGCGAGCCGGCGATGCGCTCGTGCCAGATTCTCCAGCTAGAAACAGTTAAACGCTCATAATTTTGTGCTGGTTAAGCTTATCTTTGTCTAGTGTACGAAATTTCGCTGCGCTCGTCCCCCTCGCGCTGCCGTCGACATATTTTATTTGTTAGGACCCGCGCTGCCGCGTCCGAGCACCGAGCACCGACTTATAATTGTCGCACCGCGTAGCAAGTTATTGCACATTCTGCGCAAATTCGCCTTGACTTTATATTTCTCGCATAATTTCATATGGTTAACGTACATAGCTTTTCTATGCATATATGAGAACTTACTACTTTTTCATTTCGTAATAGATACATTACATGCATAATTTTTACCGCAAACTAATTGAAAGTTGAAGGATTGTGAGATTGGTTACAGCAGTAAAAATTACAATATTTTATTATAATTTTATCGATAACATCGGCTTAAGCCATGGATAAAAATATAGAACAAGGAAGCCTTATGATTCCTATAATCTGTATAGAAGTAAACTTAAGTATAAAGCTTGAAGCAACTTTTCATGTAGATGTGCGCTGCGAAGGCATCCGAGTGGCGTGCGATAGTGCGGCGACTAGGCGGCTAGGGGGCATTGGGGGACGGGGTGTTAAGCCGGTATCATCCCGCCTTATCGTGGAGCGCCTGTTTCATAATAATTTTAATGCTCGCTGCTGCGGCGTTGACTGCTTTTCCTTATCGGGAAAAACTTTTTTATACAATTGATCTCCAATATTTTTGTATTTTTTAAGTACTGGTCGCCCGGTTGCTCTCAGTGTATGGCAACAGATCCTGCTGCAGTCAAGTGTATCCACTTATGCAAGTCCTAATAATTTCATTGAACTTGAATTGGCTAAAATTTTTCCATATATCCATATTCATTTATCTTATTTATTTTACAGTATGTGATCTGACAAATTGACGGACCAGTTGGTGCGGTTGGTACGATGCTTGCCTTTGCCATGCCATGGGTCGTGGGCTCGATTCCAGCCCAAGACAAATATTTATGTGCATGAACATTTTTCTTTGTCTTGTGTCTGGATGTAAAGACCACTGGAGGACGGGCAGCCGCGTCCTTTTCTTATTACGGTGGAACATACTGCGATCACCAACCCACCTGCCAAGCGTGGCACATTCTCCCCAATCAATGAGGGAGGCATTTGTCCAGCAGTGGATGATCAAACGCTGATATGGTACATGATAGCCAGAAAATGATAGCCTATAACGTATTTTGTCAAGTCACAATAAAAAATAAGAGTGGGACGATAAGGAAGTTAGATAGAATTATTTTCTCTTAGCCTAATTTTCACTGACATACTTGCTAAGTATTAGCAAGACGGCAGTAAGCGTTGGTTAAATCACTTGCTTTCGATCTGATCTTGGTTTGAAAATTGGAGTTGGAACCTCGGAACGCGACATATCTGCTATTTCTAAACTATTTTTACATTAATCGCGTACCTAACCAACGTGCTCGAAGTCGGCATCACCCTCGCCGGCACCTTCCATTCGCGCCTCACTGCCATTGCCTAAACACACCCCAGAGGCTTTAGATTTATTTTGACGCCGCGTCCCACATGCGCGGTATAAGCCTGACGTATATCCCTAACCTTCAAACTTGGCTTTTATGTCGCTCCACGCCAAATAGGTACATACATAAATATAAAAACGCCCATAAAATCTTTATCCTACTCATTAGAGTAGATTATGTGGATTAACATGGTTTCACTTACTTGCTAATTAAGTGAATTTTAACGCGCAATAATGTTTTGGTACGAATATAATGTGATAGGTAGAAAAGGTTTGTACAAAAATATTTAAGTTTTTACTAAAGAGTTACATGTAAAAGTTATTGACATGACCATGCAAAATGAGTATCCATACCGTTGTACCGAGAAAGGGGATGGATTATAGAAGGAAATGTCAATTTTTTCATCTATCCCGCTCCTTTGTCGATTAAAGGTAGGCAACTGCAACTCGCAAATACTTGTTGCAGATGTCTATGCTTACGGGTCACTTACACTTGGTGACCGATTGCTTGTTTGCCACCTTTTTGTATAAAAAAATAGGTCACAGCATCTATAAATTATTTCTACCCTCGGATCACATTATGCGCGATCAACCAATTTGGTGGAATGGTTATAATAAATGACAGCAGTAATAGAGGCTCTTGAGTGGAACATTAATAGAGAGGCAGGTAGAGAGGGCGCCAGGGAGGGCGGGAGACTCTAACGAGCGTTTTTATCCAGGGCGGGCGGATGATGGATGTGCCTACTTCCGGTCGCGGCGACCGCCGACCGCTCCGTCCGTATTATATTTATCAACATTAATTTCAATGGGCTACAACTATCCCTTGCGCGATATAATCACGAACGTGCTTTTTTAAACACTTAATTGAATTAATAAAATTTCGCTGGTAAGATATTGTGAATAGTAGATTAGATTCATATTTTTATGACAAGTTGGTATATTAGTTTCAATAATTTTTTGTATTTATAAAAACAATTATTTCAATCGTCGTATTAATAAGTGTGAATTTTTACAAATAAATTAAACTAACGAAGTTTCGTTTACAGTCGTTAAAAGGCTACTTCATCGCTGCTTTAGTGCTCTCAAGCATATGAACTATCGTATACGTTACGTAACTAATTGCAGAGAAAGTAGTTTTACTTCCAAGATAGCTAATTGCTGGTGCAATTTAACGATAATGATGATGGACGCAGAACATCTCCCATCTGATCTTCACCCCTCACGTCGTTATATTTGAACTAAACGCTTCAGACAATAATGATTCATTTCGAGATACGGGACCGACCTGTCTAAGGTTTGTTACCAAAGCATTGTGAGTTTATAAGATATTCGATCATAGCGTTATTTTTAATTATCCAGATGTAGCCACTAATCCTTGGTTTCCATTGAGAACATAGAATTTAGTGATTGCAAATATTTAGATATAAAGTTACCCCACTATAGTTGCAGTACACAATAAACTCAATGCGGTGGTCATGGGTAAGGACAATTATTTGATGAATTAAGAAGTCTATGAATAAAGATTAAGAGTTTATGAATTAAAAGTAAAAGTTCTAAGCTTAGATGTTTGAATGCCGACATAGATTACGTGATTCGTGATAAGCGCTCCAACAACATAGTAATTAAGACAACATTATTGTATTATTCTGGAAAGGATTATAACAATACATATAATTACAAACGTCACCAACAGTGTAGGTACTGTAATTTCTTCTAACTCCCAATTTTTTATAAATTACTAAATTTATTATCTCTGTTCAAAATCGTTGTCTAAGATCACTTATGTCGGCAACGGGTCACAGTTATTCATTATAAAGTAAAAAATTAAATAGAGGTATTTAAAAAGTAAAAAAGACAATAACATAACAATTAAATAATCGTTTATCGTGAATGAATATTATCTTCTTTACTGTATTCGAAATTGACTTGAGTTCATAACATGCTCACGACGATAAGCCATGGACATTAGATGTGTGTACGACGTATAAAGGCGTAAGTTGTGACACTACTGATGAAAGTGTTCAATGCAAACATTTAAACAAATGTAAACTTTAATACCTTAAATTAGATGTTATTATAGCTCTATCGCAGGTGACATATAGTGCATCTATCTACGCGGGTGACTGTAACGAAATACAAACTGCTTAATTGAATTTATTTCCACGTCCTCAAGTGAATATGAGTAGAACGTCGACAGTTCTATACTTAATGATGCCTCATTAAGTATTCATGGCGCCTGCGCCGAACGGTGAGAACCTCGTAACATAAATTTTGCGTATTATTTACGTTGACAAGCGTGCGTTATGAAATTATAATGAGTTGTTTGACATGCGGGCCCGTTGCCGCGACGTGTCCGCCAATGTCCGCACGTCTGCCATACGGATCGCGATCCTTTGTACCGTGTTGATTCCCATGGATCTTGCATCTAGAAATCTGTCATTTAGTGCGGACTTCTCGAAGGCCGACCGTTACTTATTTATATGTCAATAATTTATTGCGAGGATCTTAATATGGCTAATTTATTTGAGAGTGCACGTCTGCCTTTCTATACGCGTACGTTTCTCACGTGTAGATTGATCTAGATTTCTCTTTTCTATGATGTAAATTTTAGCGACTTGAATTGCGAATAAATAAGTACTAGTAACTACTTCTAGAACTTAAATATTGCCTTAAACGTTTTGTTGTTTTTTTTTTGTCAAAACTGATTTGCACGTACATCAATATAAGTAATTCGTATATGTATTTGTCCATACTTCATCATAATTAATTACTTAGGTTCGTTATAATTTTTCCAGAATTGACCTAGTCGAGGTAAATTGAGATAGTAATCACTATCTTATTGCTTATAATCGTATCGTAAGATTCAAAATACTTGAACCAACTTATTAACTTAGGCCCGTTATTATGCTCGTGGTGAAGGTATGAACTATGTTCATCTAAATTTGTTTTTGTGAGGTCTACGTTTATCAACATGGATAACTGTATATGGAGGAAGAATGTATCGTTACTAAAATAATGTCTTTTTATCACTTTGGATCACGGGCGTGATAAGTTTTATTACAGTATAGTTATAGTACAGTATATACTTAGTAATTGTTTTTTATTTTATTTTAAATAGTTTGTATCTAGTGCGTATGGAGCCTTTCTAATTTCTCGATTGCTTCTGAAGCAGGAGTAACGTGTGTGAACTGAGATACCTTGCACTTATTAGGAAAGGTGCGGTTTCACATCATCTTGGATCGCACCGCTGTCTCCTATAACACTCGTTGATTTATGATTCTGTTTTTAAAACAACATTTTTAATCGATTACCTTCTTGTCTTTAAAATTTACGTATACCATTTATAGTATAAATTTAGCAGATATCAGGGGGTACATATGAAACAGTAAAGTTTCAAAGTAAAACCATATAAAAAACAAATAATAAAAAAGTGTTTAGGAGGTATTAGAACAAGGTTTGGAATTGTCTATTGTAATATATGATACGAGTATATCGCTTTGAACCGCTAATCGACTAAACCTAAAAATAATTTTTTGTCGTTTTCATAACTTACACAAGTCAAGGAATCGCAATCCAGGGCCTTATAATCAAAATATTGTCATCAATAAGTGACGGGCTGCGATGGATTCGAAAAGAAATTAAAACCTGCAGAGGAAGTAAGTTACTTTAATGACCAGAAAAGAAAATACTTGGGAAAGATTTACTAAGCAATCAGTGAAATAAGGCATTCTTAAATGTAAACAGTATATTCGAACTTGGTAAGCTAGGTTCAAGTTATAACACTTAGCTTATATAAGAAGCATCAATATAAGTAGTAGCAATGTAGCATAATTAATAATACATGAAATGAAACATTTAGAATTGTAGAAAAATTAAGATTGTTCACTCTAGTAGATAGACATATATATATTTACGAATGCTTATAGGTTGCTTTTATATCACTGTTGCTAGGATTCCTCATATATTTTTTCTATTTCGAACCTGTCATATCGAAGATAGGGTTCTTGGTTTTATTCTAGTTAATATGATGAACTAGTTTTGTGGATATATTCGCGCGAGTCGAAATAAAACGAGCCAATCAATATTAACACGCCGCAAACAGCGTAAATTGTTGCCTAATGCCGGCCACGCACACGCGCGCGCCCGATCTGTCGGTACCGCGCGTACAATACGGAGGGTGTTCACAAATTATTGTGATTTCGTACTCTGCTGTCACACATCGTGTAACACATGAAATCATTTCATTTGAAATTAGAAAATTTTTAAAGTGGTAGAGTTCGCAGCAGAATTTGCTGCTGCACGAATGGCCCGATCGACCGAAATTGACCTTACAGAAAACAGGCGTGAAGTGGAAGTAATTCAGCGTTTCGTCTGATGAGTGAGGTGCCGGAGGCCGATCCCCCCCTCCACTTTATAGCAGCATGTCAGTGGGATCGAAAGAGAGTTTACCCCAGTGTTGTACCAGAACCACTGGTTTTAGAGAATCCCCCTCCGCGCGTTTGCGCCCAGACACCCATCCGGTGTACGGGCGTAGGCGCGCTGGTTGCCCTGCGTATTCTGGGGAGGGCACAATTCCGCTCGCTGTTACAGGACGACGCAAACGTAGGAAGCGACTTTCGGCAGCTCCTGCCACCCTTGCCGTGGATATCTGTAACATCAGGGGACTCCATTCCAACCTGGAAGCTGTCCACTACCATCTTGAGACGGCCAAGCCGGCCTTGCTATTTTTAACTGAGACACAGATATCTTCTTCTGATGACACCTCGTATCTTTCCTACCCCGGGTACAAACTAGAACATTCCTTTGTTCCCAGGGCCGGGGTCTGCGCT
>DWLR01000245.1:0-30247 GCA_018246295.1 Papilio alexanor hazarajatica
GCCCTCGCCCTTCGCGACCCCCGCTCTCTCTGCCCGCAGCCAGCCTCGGCGAGCCCTCGCTGCGGCCCGATGACGCCGCCCTTGTCGCTCGCTCGCGGACCCTCGATGGCGATTCGCGCACCGAGTACCGATTCGAGTATCTTAACTTGCTGGGGCGAAACGTGGTGCCGCCTCGCAGTCGAACCCCGTGAACCCTCGACCTGGCTGGCACGGCGTCCGTACGACACACTCTCCTTCGCGTCTCGATCACGCCTCCGCAAAGAACTCACGTGCGTGGGTCATACTGACACAAATGTCACAACAATTAGGCCGGTCGACCGTTTCTAGAGTCACAATAATAATGACCTATAACAAAGGCACGCACCGAGCACCGAGCGTCTCTCTACACACGAAAATTCGGATTCGGTGCCACCGATACAATACACGAAAATGGTGCTCACGGGCCGCGTGATCACCTAGCACAGAGCCCACCTTGGTTGCTCCACTCCGAACCAGCTGCCCAATTATTTTGTTAATAGGTGTGCTAAACAAATGTGTATAAATACTATGTTTCGTATATACATAGCTTAGAGGGCGTGAAGTGAGCAAGGCATGGAGCGGAGTGAAGTGTTCGCGGACGGCGCGGGACGGGGGTGAGGGGATTGGGCAGATCGATGTGTACTATGCCCGCTACCGCTGCCTGCTGCCTTCTTTCGGTATAACGCATCTGTTCCTTTGTGGTGTTGCTGTCTCTTTTCCTTCTCAGCTGTCATCTCAATAGGACCATAATAGTACTGCTACCGAAAATTTCCGAAAATCGGATAAAGCTTTAATATCACTCACATTTTTTTCAATCATTCAGAAAACTTTTAATTGCATCGTCATGTCGACCAACATAAAAATAAGGGGTTTTAATAACGTATTAAATAATTCATCATTCGAGGAATATGTAGCAAAATAGTCACTTAATATTATTGGATCAATCTATTTTAATATTTCTTCCATTATATCTTATCTAGCTTAATCTTTTTCTTCAGAATAAACAACGTGTTAAAAATATTTATTTATATACAAATATAACCAAATTATGCAAAATCAAAAAGGTCACTTGTCTCACATGATACGGTGTTAAGAAAATTTCAACCACAGTAGTTTTCTACCAATCACCATGGAAACCAAGATTGACTACGATAACAAATGCAGAAAGCCGTGAGAAGCGTAACACGATTCAGACAGTATTAAGCGTTTTTTTTTTTGTTTTATGCATTTAAGTATACACCTACAAAGATAGACAAAATAGAAGCTTGACTGGACTCATCAAAATGGATACCCATAATCTCCGCCTAGCTGCCTTTAGGTTACAGGGGTAGAACATTTTATTTTTATAACTCTTTTATTTTTAATACATAACAAATTCGCTATTTCTGTAAAAAAAAACCTCAATAATTCAGTACTCAGCAACTTACTAGCAATTATTCCCAGAGCACGCCATCTATCGGTGGCTTCTAGTTTTTTTTTCATATGACGCCCATCGTGAACCTTTTAAACTAATTTTCCTAATTTTTAGTTTACTTCGATTTTTAGTTAAAAAAACATACGTCACCGTTTCTACAAAGATTTATTAATATCACATAGAATTCTTTGCTTATGGCAAATAGTAAATAACACAAACTCTAACCTCAAAGGATGGGTAAAAATATTTACTTACTGACTTGCTATGTTGTAATAATTCTAATTTCCTTTTTTCTCTATATCTGTAAAACAAATATTATAGTATTTGTTATAGTATAAAGTAATAAAAAAATAATAATAGGCGGTTTTGCTTGTTGGAAATATTGAAATAGTCGCCATCTATGTTTTAAAATTCAGGAAAACATTAAATTCTTATGAAAATTGTCATTCCATCGTTACCATATATAAAAATAATCTAGAGTACATATTAAAATTTCAAAATCAATAACAGTTTACCATAGATTTGGATTATTAAACAGTAAACATTCTAATCGATAACAGATATCAAATTGACGTCACTTTGATATCTATTATCGATTAGAATAATAGTAAGCATTATTACTTTATTCTTTTATTATTATCTTGTTCTTCTGTTAGAAACATAATTTGTTGCAAAATGAAATCTTAATGCGTAACTCGGATTTCAAACGGAATGTTGACACTGACACTGTAGACTTGCTGTAGACCAATAGATCATAATCCACAGAGTACATTAAAATATAAGAAGAGACGTCAGTGTTAATGCCAGCGCCATCTAACGGTACCTAACTAAGTGGATCCAAGAGACGCAGACCAACGCTTTACTAGCATAATAATAATTATTCTTATTTCAGTTTCTAAGAGATGATCATAAAATTGAGAAAATTAATTTTACAAAAGAGATCTAACTTGATCCATCTCTCAAAAACTATTAAAATCTTAAAAGATCGATTGAGTTACAACTCTTTTATAAGATTATTATTCTCAATTTTATGAGCATCTCTTGGAAACTATGATAGCAAAAGTTAAGGATATTAAATGAAACAATATTATAGTTAAGATCATTTTAGTAATTTTTCCTTCTTTTTGAAACATGTTCTAAAGCACGCTTTTCCATATTATCTATATGTGCTGCATCTTTTCGGCAACCCTTTAATATATTATTAATTTCCTTACACCAGTTGTGAATATATATTCTACTAGCTAAATCTAATATAAAGTCAACATTTTTGTTTTATGCTCTTTACATGTCTTAAAGTTAGTATTGACCTCAATACATAAAATAGTTTTACAATACATTTTTAAATTGTTTTTGCAGTTATGATTTTTATCACCCAAGCCAAGACATCTTGCATAGTGCTAAACATTTTTATAAATTCCTCATTCGGGTATTGTAAATAACTTTTAATTTTATTAATTTCCCTTTCTCTAAGATAGTTATTATCTTGATTTTTATTATAGAAATTTTCTTTACAAACAGTGCATTTTTTAAAAATATTCTTTTTCGTTTACCGCAACAAATATCCACTTACATAATTTAATTGTGCATAAATTCTGGGGTCTCTTTTCTTTATTTCAAAATTGATTAAAATATTCTCATCTATATAACTCAAATCAATATTGTGAGGCATATTAAGGATATTAGAAGATACTTTAAAAAGCTCTCGCATGGATTTAAACAAGAATCCTCTTCACAGTTTGATCCTGTAGAATCGGTGATAAATGATTTATTAGTAAAGTATATGCCACTTCGAAACGTTCCAATGATGGACTAATATTCCTATACCCATGGGTATAATAGCCCCAAAAAAGTTTTCCAATGGGTCTTGGTTATAATGCCGTAACCATATGGTTTTAATTTGATATTTATTAAACAAAACATCTCTTAAATATTCCAAGTTATTTAAATATAATATATATGCAACCAGTTATTTATTGTTGGATTATTTACCTCCTTACTTTTCTTCACAAATGTCACACTACTTAATACTTTTATGGCACTCGACCGAACTTAATTATGGCAAGAACCAGGCTTTAGAGCACACAAAAGGGGTTTTCCTCTTCTTTTCTTGCTATTTGCTTGGCTTCCATTGACGGAGTCAAAAAGATGGTCAAAAAATTTTAGAACATCTGCAGTGTGTTGGCATTCTTGAGGTAAAATGTTTTTTTCTTTTTCTGAAGAAAAAAACAAGAACTTATTAGTAGATATATTTTTCACATAATACCAAAGATTTTAGCTATTCATTATTAGCATTTACATAATGTTTCAAATGAAACCAAATGTCACAAAGACAGTTAACAGTAGAGGCTCCAAGTGGGGCTACAACCACACCATAGTCCAAATATCACCCTTTTGTTCCCAACATGTGTAGGAAAAAAGAAAGCAAAGAACTTACTTGATAAATATCCCATAGTAGCAGCTACCTTCTCACTAAATACTTGAGTGGCAAATCACTCCTCCACTCCTCAGACGAAACATAGAATAGTTCTACTTCACGCCTATCTTCTGTGAGGTCGTGGTATTTCACCGGTCGAGCGCCATCCTTACAATAGGTGTTGTTGCGGACTCTACTACTGTTAAAAAAGTTGTCGTTACTAACCACAATTTATAAAACCGACTATAGTTATTGATATTTTAACCTCTACCTGAAAAGAGCTAGACAAACTCAAAGACGGTCCTGTGGAGATTCAGTTTTATAATCCGTCACGAGGCATGGCGACTAAAAAGGACATAATGAAGCTCAAAAATTACTTACGTGTTGTGCCGCAATATGGTATACAACAGCTTCGAGCAGAGCCGGCCATTTTCCTTTTATATTATATCCAATCCGTAAATCGAGGTCCAATGATTTCACAGGGATCGTACGTTATAAACAGGGTCGTCAGAGGCCAAGGATGAAGCAAAAGTCGAATTTTCACAATAATATGTAACTGATAGAATTTGTAAAACCAACGGAAAACGAATGGATGGCACTGACACTTAACGCTGACATTTATTTTCATTCAATGGATTTCGTTATACGCAACAAATAGATTTGCTGGTAGGAAAAAATTTCAACGTGATAAAGGTAACAAACATAACTTGTAGAAAGATCGTAGATTCATCTACTCCATTTCAACTCTCTGTGTATATAATAATATGTTGTTTTCCAAATTTATAAAATTAAAAAATATAGGTTACTTAATTTATGAAAAATATTATGTTTTATATTCAGTTTAAATTGACGGAAAAAATATATGCGTATAAAGACTTAGTATTGCCACCAAAAAGTTTTCAGAAACAGTTGGTGTGATTTTTTTTATATTGTTTAGTGAGAGAAAAGTGGAGTATTGTAATTAATATATTTATTGTATATATTCATATAGTAGTATATATTTTCAACTTTGGCCACTTCCTGGTTCCCTAGTTTTAAGCTTGTCAGTGGCTAAATACACCAAAGTGTTAAAGCCAAAAACAAAAAAAAACGGTGTGATCAGCAAAATGTTTTAATAATGACGTACAGCGCCATCTAATGGAAATATACCGAACTTTTACGACACCTAAAACTCTTAAGAAATAAAGGTTGTATGGAGTGAAATGGCCCTGGTATAATCTTTTGATATTAATTTTGACTAAGAATGATTTGTATTAGTAAATCCTAATTCATAACATTATGTTTGTTCTTTGCGGATATTCAGCCTCGTAAATAGTGTTATAAATTCTATTTTGATATAATAATAGCTACCGACGAACCGAGGTCCTCTAGAGATCCCTCGAATCGAAATCCCAAGAGCTTATGTATTGTGTTACGGTCCAAGTCGACGTCCACTTTCGGGGCATCTTGAGCCCGGTTACTCTATGGAACTTTCGCCTAAGCGACCTAGCTAACTCAGAAAATTACGCAAAAAGCGGAGGTTCTTGAGGGAGCCCACCAGATTAATCTTAAAAAGTTTTAGGCTATGGGGCGCTCTGCCACCTGGCTGGGACTGGGATTGCTGTAGACTGATTGACCTTCAAGGCAAAAAGTAACCAATCAGTCACAAAAAAAAATTATTCGAGTCTTCTTCAACAGAAAATTTGCCAAGACAGTCCTATCTTCAATTTATTTGTGTAAGGTTTGTGTCATTAAATAGTTAATTCTTACTCTATTCATTGTATTCTTGTTAATTTGCAAAGCTATTCATCTCTTTGGCTCATTTAGCTATCAAAACCTTGGCTAATTAACGTGTTAGCAGTGTACCTACTTTATACGAAGTGGAAATATGATAAGAGATATACATGTCAGTATTAAATAATAATGAAATTATAATAGAACACTTCCTGAACATACAACTCATGCTCCAGGACCATTGAAGAGAAAACTTTCTACTTTCAGTATTTTATCCACATTCAGAAATAGCCTAACAAAAATCCCGATAAAAATGGATAATATAACAAGAAAATGTTTCATTGGTTGTTATAAAGCCATGATTGAAGGAGGACATTCTGCATTCAAGGCTTAATGAGAATATATATTACTAAAGATCTCTGCATTTCGTGCTATAATGCTTGTCATTGAAAACAGCGAAATTTACTTTTTTGGTTGTTTTTGGTTTTTGTCATTTTATTTTTAAATTTCTTTATTTATTCTTTCTCACGAGATATATTTTACTTTCTCAAATATTTGGAGGCAAAACAAAATAAATATTTGATTATAATTCTAATACTATACAAAACTTAATCATTCATTTAATTACTTTAAATATTTATTACTTGGCAACCTTTCGAGAATATCGCCTGGTTTTGCTCCAATTTTTTTTATATTTCAGTATTCATACATGTATGCACAGAAAAATAAAACATCAAACGGGTTAACTATGAAAATGATTCTAATTTGTATGGAGATGAGGTGCACACACATATCCTATCATTCTCAAACTGACTCACATATGGTGCATTCACTGTGAAGGAGTTGAGGTGCAATTATTGTCAAAGAAAATGATAAATGAGAGTTGTATTTGCTCCTTTTTCACTTAGTTAAATACTGATTATATTTTTGTGAAGAAAACATGTCTGCCTGGCCCCACGACGAATGAAAATTTGTTAATCATTTTCGCTAAAAAAATTTTGAATTACATTATGGCTCTTTAACTTTAGAATCAGAAATCTCAGTGATCATTTTCCCAACAACTGACAATCTTGTCTTGTGTAAGACAGCTGCGCATAATAATCCAAATGTGAGTTGTTTTATTCATTATCAATTAGTTGGTATTGAAAAGATATAATAATATTCAAGTAACTGAGTGGTCGTTATAATCAATAACATCATAAGTGTAAGTGTATGCTCCTCTGATTACTGGGGGTGTTTTGTTATCATCATCACACTGTTAGGCTTACCGAGGATTTTATAATATTACATTTTTGTTCAACTTTTCAATTCCAGATTTAATAATTCATTTTATAGAAGACTCAAGTGATGACCCAGTTCATATGAAGATGAACAAAATAACAGTTTCTAATTAAAATATGTTTTGTTTGTTTAATTTGCTTTATTTGACTAATTATGTAACTATTTAACCTTAATTAGTTATGGATTATAATTACATAAAAACTGACATACTCATCATCATTAACATCAACAGCCTGTGGTCGTCCACTGCTCGGTGTAGGCCTAGGACATAGGACATAGGCCATAGACCACTAATCACCGCAAAGATTGGTCCCCTGCCATCCAGTGCACTCCTGCAACCTTCATTGCAATTAAAATACTAAACAATCCTATATATTATGTTTTATATAGAAAGACTTCCTTAGCCTTTCACGAAATTTTCTTCCTCATACAGCTGTGTTGTGGAATGATCTGTCCTCGGCGGTATTTCAAAAAGAACGTACTCCTTCCTAAAAGGCCGGCAACGCGGTTCCTCTGGTGTTGCGGATGTTCATGGGTGGCGGTGATCGCTCTTTTGGGCGACTCGTTGCTCGATTGCTCCCTTCTTTTATAAAAAAAATATGAAAAATCACATTAATAATTAAAGAACTTCATACATATGTGTGCAATTATCAAATGTTTAATAAATGGCTGAAAGGGTATAAGAATGGCTTTACTGAATGTATTGGAGAGATGATATATTCGGCTTCATAAACATTGCATCATCAACAGCCATAGGAGAGTTAGTCCGAATAACTTTTCCTATATTATGTAGATAGTGAAAATGTGCTGTCACAAATCGATGAGAGTTGTGGGCATGCCCATCGTTTCCACAATGGTGCATCCGCGCTTGATGTTAAGTGTCATTTGGTCAAAGGTACACACAAGTTTAGCATTATCAAATTCTTTAGATTTACATCTATATTTTTGATGTCATTTTTTGGTTGAAATATTGACGGCAAAAACTGTTAAAATCCTGTGACGCACATTAACCTCTTCATTCGAATGACAGGGCCAACAAAAGGATGGAGACCAGTCACATTTCTAAATGTAAAAAACCGAACGGCCAGTCATTTTGTGACTGTATTTATTTAAAATCGTAAAATATGAAAAAAAAAGTTATGGACCGGACACATTGCTCGGGGAACGGATGACCAATGGGGTTGAAAAGTCTTGGAATGATGGCCACATACTGGTTGTACTAGCATTGGTAAGCCTCCGATAAGATGAACTTATGATCTGGTTAAGGTTGCGAGAGTGCTCTGGATGAGGATTAATGTGGGGAGGCTTACGTGGACGACCGGATGCTGAGATGATGATTTTTTTCAGTCTCTAAAATGTTTAGAATGAATAGGATATATAATAAGAATAGAAGAGCAATTTATACTGTGGATTTTACTCAAAGTGACTTATATTGGTATACCTTAGTTAAGGCTTTATTGACGCTAGTTCATACATTATTTGCGTTGTCATAAACTTTATTTGGAAATGTATACCTACATACATCATTCGCGTAATTATTAATTTAATGTGAAATAAATTCCCTAATTATTGCATAACGCTAACGTCCCGAAATAAATCCCTAACCGTCGTTCTCCTGTTTAACTTGGTTTATTTACCTTACCTTACCTTCGGAACTGAAATGGAATCGGTGCGATTACATTTATTAGTATCAGCATCTGTTCGCACCTACGATAACGACATAGCAACTTCATCAGCAGCGGTGTGCGGGGGGAGGACGCCACCTGCAGCCGCCGGGCACCTCACACTCTCCTCCCCCTAGAAATGTGAACGGGGCGGCATCTATCATTTTTGTACTAACGAGTGTAAAATTTCAATAATTGTAATAAGTTGCTACTAAAACATTGCACTGTACAAATCTTTTTTCTTAACAAAATAATTTCAATAATGAAAGGACTTCCACTGCTGGACGTAGCCTCCTTCCCCCATTTCATTATTGTGTAACAAAAAAAACCTAAAACAAACTAAAAAATTGAATGGACGAAACCAAGTTCTGTCCTCTACCCGTTCCCATCTTATTCTGATAAGGATATAGAAAGGGGAAGAGCATTTGACGGGGAAGGAGATACTGGAGGCAACGCATCTGCACTTCATAAGTATGTTACAGATGCCTATGGGTAGCGGGCACTTGCCACTGCTTGCTCGTTTGCCACCTACTTCTGTAAAAATACGCAGATTAATTTAATCACTTCCCAAATCTGACAATCTAGCAAATTAATAAAATACATAATTCATATGATAGCCGTATACCACAGAAAACATGCGTAGAGTAGATAAAGGTAGAATTTTGAGTACCATATGATCCCCTTTCCTCTTATTCTAAAGTTTCCTGATAGTTGTGAATGTTAGCCGTTACGTCTGGTAAGTCTATTCAATGTGAAATAGAAAAAAAGTATGAGGAAATATATTGGTCTTACAGGGACCCTGCCTGATAATAGGGGCCGTGGACGCAGCCCTGTGTAACTATATAGTAAAGACCTTAATGGCGGTAAGCTATCAGCTGTATTCAGCATTCAAAAATCTAAGATTTGAATATACTTTGAAAAGAGCCAGAGGTCGAGGTCTCACTTCGCTAAGCCTCGGGTCACTGATCATATAACAAACAAACCTTATATTTCTGTTGCAACAATAAATACTGGTTAAAACAAAATTTCACTGTTTTACATGACCACTCAAGTCATGTAAAACATGACGGATAAATTTTGCGACATTTTTAAAGTGAAAACTTCCGTAGACATCAAAAATTGTTCCTAAAATCCTATAACTTCGTATACCTTTACCGTAATAGATGGCGCTAGAAGTCTCACAGAAAGGGGTTCTACTAGGTAAACATATATGTAAGCATACTAAGTTTTTTTCCATTTTCGTTCGATTTAAACTAGAAATAAAAAAGCTTTAGTTTAATTAATGATACCACAATGCATTTGAATATTAAAAAAAACACTAAAGACTGACTAACGAACGAACCGGTTTGTGGGCTTGGTAAGATGCTTGTCTTTCATACCGCAGGTCGGGGGTTCGATTCCCACCCAGGACAAACATTTAAAAGCGGGCAGTAGCGTCCTTTTTTTTCTTAGTACGATGGAACATACTGCGATCGCCAACCCGCCTGCCAAGCGTGGCGATTGTGGCACATTTCACCCCAATGATACGATCAACGGGGGAGGCCTATGTCCAGCAGTGGACAATCTAGAATGAGATGATGATAATGTTTCATCCTCCGTCAGCAGTCTTCAATCACTTCCTATTTTTTATTTAATGTAGTAATGTAAACCTACCACAATTTTGATATTTTCATGAATTCATGAAAATATCAAAAATAAATTAATGAAGGAGGTATTTCTCTTAAAGCAATAAATAAAATAATCGTTAATTTCTTTAAACATTTTTAACTTTCAAACTTGAAAATTAAAACGACAAGTTAACTATTTTAAGGGTATAGTTACAAGTCTACAATGGCAGTATCTAGACAGGGATATTTCTCAGAATATTCTCATCGATCTATACCTTCAGGCGTTAATTGGATTGAAAAGGATATCAACAGACTAATGTAATTTGTCTCGTGTTTCCGGTGGAAGGATGATACACGCGCGCCTTCAGCTTACTTCATTGGCATCATGAATTCATGAGATAACGCTCATCTGCATTTGGACCTTAACGAACAATGTTTAGAGTATATATTGGTAGTGTCGACAGTCGGAGGATGCAAGGTAAACCTCGGGCCAAAGGTCATAAGCGACATTGTGACGCTTGTGCATTATGGTAATAAGGTTGTATTAGTGAGTTGCGACCTTTTAACTTGGGCGGGAGGCTAGGATGTGGGCGGTATCGATCGATGCGCAACTCTCGAGCGCCACAAGTAAACAGAAGTTCACTATTTGGCGAGGCAGCGAGGAAGATGCACGCGATAAGGGTACTGACTATACTTCTCACGGCGTGGAACGTCGCCGAGTATTTTGGTAAGTTGATATATATATATATTTTTTTCAACTGTACTTGTGTATGCTGTCGCGTGAATACTTTTGCGAATTTTCCAAGAAGCTCAGCGTTCATTTAGCGATAGTTAAACTATCGAAAGGCGAGTTTGATATCGCATCAGTTCGTTTGACACCTGTTACTCCCGCTACATTCGTATCTTACCGCCCTTATCAATGCCGTGCTTTCATTGTTTTTAAACATGTTTCTATGTCTTATTTTATACTTAATTATAAGTTAATAGTATTTAAGTTAATTTACGGTCGCGTGTTTTCGTGGAGATTTATTAAATTATATTATTTAATGTATTTGTTATGCGACAAAATATTAAAACAATAATGAATCATAATAAAAAAAAAAACTTTAGTAGATTATTACTAAATATTGGTAGTTTTAAAAATACTTACAAGAATGTGCCAAAAATTAAAGGGTTCCTTTTCATTTAGGTGTTAAATAATTAAAAATAAGAAATTCGTAATAATTTTGTACAGTCCAAAAGAATAATTAATTGAAAATAAATAATTAAATTTAGCAATCTAATAAAATAGAAAAAAAAACTTTGTTTCATAGCAACAAGAGCAAAATAAAATGTCATGCATACTATAAACATCGGAGAGAGCTGATATAATAATTAATGTCACAAATTATAGTTTAGAGTATTTACATTCTTTTTCCGACGGGTTAGGTTAGATTAATTCTTAAAGGAGTCATTATTTGGAGCATATTGGGGTTTTCAAACATAATGATGATGATTAGTTGCTGTGCGCATCATAAACTAAAAGATTGATTACAATACGTCTATTACGTACATCTTTAACTAATATCTCATATTGAAGGAGCCAGGAAAGACTATCTGCTCCTCCATTTTAACCAAGCAAAGAAAATTAAACTTTTCCATACGTAAATTTTGCTGTTCATAAAGTTAAAAGTTAAGCCCGTGTAAAGTAACTTAGATTGGCCCAATAAAGTACCGATAGCTACCAATGAAACGATGACTTATAAAGGCTTGCCTGAACTGCCGCGGCAAGTGGACAAATAGTTATAAGTTATAATAGAGTTACAATACAACGCGATCCACGGATCTCTACAGATGGCACGAACTTTTGTAACATAATTCTAAATATTACAAACTTTTAAAGATATTTCCAAAATAAGAAAACTGCAACACGGCAGCATACTCAAGAACTTTTTCATATATGACTAGTTGTCGATATCAAGTCGCTACTTCTTTTTTTTTTTTTTGAGTATGTAAACTTTGATTCTACTCATTCCGCGAGATGTCACGTGTTTCGTGAGACGAATCATTTCAAACTTTTTTGACACGTTTTTGAACCACCATCTTCATAGTTTATCATTTTAACATAAACTGATATAGAACATATATTGGTCAAATCACCGCTTGAAGTCAATTCAAATTGTGGTAAAGAACTACTTAATTAATTATAAACAATCATTGTTGTTATATAAGTAATTACTTATTGGATAACTTTGGAACTTAATTTTATTATTTGACAATAATCTTATCTAAATAAAAAAGAAAAATTTAACGCATAATAAAGCCACGCAGTGCTTTCGATTCTTTTGAGCATAACAAAATTTGGAGTGCACTGAATAAGCAAGGAGTCGAAGAAAAGTCGGAGAATAGTATACCCGAATAATTAAGTCACCTGGGCAACTCAACAGAGAAGCAGAATGTACAAAAAAAGAAAAAGGAGTAAAACAAGGTGATCCACTGAAACTTTTTACGGCAGTGCTGGATGACATCCTCCAGCTCAAGCCAAGAAAAAAACACAAGTCAAAAAATATTTAGCAATATACCTAAGCGCTCCGGTTAAAGGAAAACTTTTTAACACTTGCGTTGTCCCCAACTTGACATATGGTTATCAATTATGGGCACTTACAAAAGCCCAGGAAACAAAATTACAAACACGTCAGCACAGCATAGAACAAAATGTGATGCGGAAATAGAAAAACTGATAAAATTAGACAAGTGGAAGAAAACAAAAACAGAGGATATAGTTTCAAAGCTAAGAAGCCTCAAATGGAAACGGCCCAGTTACACAATTAGAGGAGTAGAAAAATGGAGCAATACAACAATATTATTGTACCAAGGAGAAAGAAAAAGAAGAAAAGGAAATCAACAAAGGCGGTGACATGATGGCATAGTGAGAAACTTCGACCAGATTGACCTAAAATAGAGAAATCTGGAAAAGTTTGGAGGAGGGCTTCGTCAAAGGACATGCCGAAGCAGATGGAGAATATCTTATTGTTTTTATTCTTACATAATATATTGTTTCTAAATAGTTGTAATCAATTAAATAAATAAGTGACTTATTGACTTAAGAATTAAAATTAATTTTATTCTTTGACATTAATCCTACCTATATTGAAACCAATAAACGAAACGAACGGGAGAACAGCCATCTCGTGATATTTTCTCTTACCTTTATTGTTTAAATATATTCATTGACAAAAATTTAACTTTACTAAAACAACATATTCATTCTAAAATATTAAAAATCATTAAACTGTACTTAGTAATGCTTCGATGTGTGAAGAGCGTAAAGGGTTAACAAGTTTATTCCAGCTTTTTAAGCTGAAATTAAATGCTTTTCTGAAGAGTTTTAGGCTTTAATAGACAATTAAACAAAATATATGATCAGGGAAAAATATTAATGCAGTCATAAAATTTTTTGCCAATACATTCAACAATGCATAATTTTCGCGTAACTTTTTGCGTCGCCTACAGCATTTAAAAACCTAAAAGTTGAAGATTTAAAGTATTTCTAGAATAGAACCCACCGAAAATCTTATTTTAGGCCTTTAAGTATTATTATAATACTTTACTAGTAATATTAAAAGACACGCTTTTTTTTCAATGTTCCAACAAACAAAAACAAAACAAACAGTAAACAAGTGGAAAATATTGTGTGGCATATTGTCCATCGGAAAAACAATACAAGAATTCAATTTATACGCTTCCAAGGATATTAGGTACTTGAAATAACACGCAGCTAAGTTTCAGTCGAAACGTTCGAGTCGGTTGAATTTTGATCGACTTTTTTTATATTGATGCTGTTTTAAAAACACACGAAAGTCGTCATCGTATTCAAATGGACTGATTTTAAATCGTTGTTCGATTGCAAAACAAATTTATATATTCAGCACGTTCTTATTCGAGGTGAACTAATTTTAATACGTCTGGATATTTCCTTTTTTCAAATTTGAATGTATCACTGTTACACAAAGACAAGTAAGTATAATATAAAATAAATGATGAGAGAATTTGTCAAACCAGAGATGAACCAGAACATTGAACCGGGACCTACGATTCTTTTTTAAATTATTTGACAGCTTTATTTTATACTCACGTTTCATATATGTTATATATATATATATAATTAAGTTAGTAAATATCTAACTGTACTATGGCTTATTGATTTTTTTTCGTTTACAACAGTAATTTTTACGGTCGCTTGCTTAATTAGTTTTTGTGTATTGACCGGTATGTCAACTTCATGTAATTAAAATTAGATCAAATATTTTTATAGTAAATTTGTTTGTCATTTTTAAATAGAAACTACTATTCAAATAGTTTAGGCTTTGTCTTTTAGCATGTTTCAGTGTTTTATTCTAAGGAATAAAATGAAATATTCATTAGTATTTTCCCCAACTTTTTAAAAACATGACAACGCCTGCATAGCGACGATAAGACTGTTTTTCGTCGACATCCTTATAATAAATAGTAATCCCAACTTAAAGGATTGCACATGGCAATGGTTATTGGATATATATCTTATAATATTAATATGTATTTTACATAGGTCAAAGTTATAATACGATTTGTAAACCTTTTTTACAATATTTTTAGCTGCTTCTAAATATTCCATCACTAGACCACCGAAAAAATTAAATTGTAATTATTTTAAACTAACAACCCACCCCGACTTCGCCCAGATAGTATATGCACCATTTTTTTTGCGTATCATCGCTATCATCATCGTATATAAACAATAAAAAATATTATTCATACCAGTATTTAAAATAAGTTGAGGTGTTTTATAGGCTATGAGGCTATGTTATATGATATCTATGTAGCGACATGTTTTAAGATGAACAACAACGTGACAGATACGTATTTGATTAGTGCGATTCTCAAGTTGCTAGCCTCGTGATGAAAACGTTATACGATACTGTAGAGATTCCTTATAAATTAAATTGATGCCTAACAAACTATTGTTTGTAAGGATGAGCCTCTCTTTATAGTTAATTTTGATCGTTATAATTGTTTAATATATTTGTTAAACTCGCATATCAACTGTGGATTTCATTTGAAACAAACATGCCATCTTACTAATAACGAATGAACAGATTTATTCCCTATCGCTCTGTCTTGTAATCGGACAGTGTTCTCGAGCTCAAATGCAGTCGTTTGCTGATTTTTATCATATTATTCCTAACTTCGTTCAGTCAAGGGTATTTATTCATTACATTTTTTATTAATTTGTTATCGTAACAAAAATTTATATCCAGCTAAAAACTACTTTTTTACTGTTTCCCCGGCACCTTGGACCTTTGCATGCTAATTCACTTATACTTAGAAAACAATTTAGAAATAAAAGATGACTTAGGTCGTCTATTATTGAAGTTATTCTTTTTTTTTATGGAATAAGGGAGGCAAACGAGCAGCGGGTCGCCTAACATTTAGTGAACCGATGCCCATTATTTGGCGTAATAGAGAAAAAACACGGGAATTTCTGATGTTACGAAATGTGTACGTACCGCGTCATGAATTTCATATGATGAAATACGAAATGATTATATTCTACATTAGGTTTCAAACCGAAGTATGTGTATGACGTTTTCATTTGTGTTCGAATTGGAATAAAAAAAGAAGAACCTACAACTTCTACCGCGTGTGCCGGTTCCACTCAATCTCAAAAGAAAGAATTATTAAAATAAAAGAACTGCTCAATCTGATATATCTGATAGCTCTACATCACAACAAATCTAGTTGTATAGCTGACTAACTTTTACCCGTGAATTCGTTCGAACGGTAGCTTTAAATAGTTGACAAAGATTATCGAGAATACAAGAATTTGCTTACTTTGTTCTAAGTTTTCATCGAAAATGTTCTTATCGTGTTGTTTTCTACACCACTGCAAAATTTCATGACTATCGGTTGACTTGTGAAGGCGTGAGAGCGTAACTCATATTTGTATTTGTAATATTAAGTAGCCGAGATATGTGTATGAGATGAGTTTTTTTTAAGTCAATAATATATTAAATAAGAGATTTAATAATTCGCTAAGAAAGCTTTAGCTGTCGTAGTTAATATTTTGGTATACATCGTACATTTTGCGCTCGTCTATTCACAGGTAACTTTCTCGGAATTCTGTAAAATTTACAGTAGTTGCCGAGAGAGCGCCGCTTTACCTTTTGGAACGCCTTTGGATAGAAACGTTTCAGTTAATTCGTCTGTCCAAGTCTTAACTTGAACACTAAACGAAACAAAGATAGTACCTACTACTTACTACTATATTTTTTTGTTAGGAACAAATTGTAACAAGAGTGGCTGTTACCCACGGCACGTCCTTATTCACCCAGGTGAATAAGGAGCCGTGTTAATCGATTTTCCGCGTTTATAACTTCAAATTATCGATCAAATGTGTCAACGAGTTGTTGTCGAAACATGTACCATTGCAACAACACATGTATTAATGAAGGTTATTCTTTTGTATCCCTAGCGGACAGTTTATGTACGGGATGCTGCCCTTTGTGCCACTTTTTTGCCGTTGACAATGCGTTTGCGTATCTTTCATGGTGATAACATAACAGACAAATAATCTTACATTTATAATATTAAGATAATCGCATAAACACATGGCTAAGATATTAGGATAATAAAAAATATTAGGAAACAGCTTTAAACAATATAAAAAAACTTGTAATAGGATTAGTCTCTAGAAGTTACAACAAGGTCGTAGGGGAACAAGTTAATTCACTTGAGATTAAGTATCTCATAGAGCTTTTGAATTAAAGGTGATATTTTCGAAGCCCTATATCTAAATGGATTTTGAAATAAATGAAGTATTTTAGAAATTAAAAAGTTTTCAAGTTTAATTTAATGTCTCGAATTTTTAAATTTGAAATAATACCATTAATTAACTTAAATAAAAATAACAAAGTTTAACTCTTTTATATAATTTGTCTTTTATATTGAACGTCGCACCGTGTAGTAGTAATTTAATACTTGTAACAGCGTTTTACTTTTAAGAAGTTGACTAAAAGTAATATTAAAAATTTTCGTAATCAAAAAACATAATGCAAGAAGGATGTGATTATTTTTTGTTGTAATTTAAGATGAAGCTATACTATAGAAATTTTATGCATAACAATATACGTCTGAGCAAGCGTACTATATTTATTAGCAAGCGTTTCATTATTGACATATTCCGGTATGCACGTAGCACGACTTGGGAAATCTCGGGAACAATTATCATGGATTTAAAATATAACCTACCCCTTTGAATATTGATTGAAATGTACACAGACCATTGACATATTTATGTTACATGCGCAATTTTCATAATAAACTTTTTAAATTAATTAAAATGTTTGCGAGGAGGCCAAGGCCGCCTCGACCACACGTTGCGATGACGAACTTGATATCTATTCGAAACCTGCGCATTCAACTATCAATTCCAATATGTGTGTGTGTGATTCACTCGTGAAACTCAGCGTCCGATATTTGAACCGTTTGGAACATGTTGCTTTAAATTTAAATAATAAATCGGATAACCAAGCTTTTCTCGACGATGTAATTAAAAAAAAAAATGTTCTTTTACTAAAATCCTATCTACTTTGGGGTTCTATTGGATTTTGAAGACTAGATTAGATCATATCATAGATTAGATATAGTTATTAGTTACTATGAGTAGCAAGAAAAATATATGTTATTTGTATGATATTTTTACTTTTAACGATGTCGTACGACTAGTTTTTTAAAAGTGTAAAAATAAGTCATATAGTAATACCTCGAGCGCGTAACCGAGTTGAATAATCTGACGATTCAATTATGAGTGTTGCCGTTATAAATGTTTGAAAATGAGAAAAAAAAACTTTTTGATTTCATGCGAAAAAAAATGTTGTTAAGTAGACCTAGAAGAAACTCCCATTCCAAAAGACTTACGATACGAACATGATTCACGCACGCAGCAGCTTGGTGAAAATTAAAAAAAAATAGATACATAAAAACAATTGCCGTTTTGAAACGCGTCAGATTTTCATACGGATGATAAATTTAGTCATAGACACGTTGACCTATAATCTGACGATCATATACGATACGATATTAGATTAATAATTGTTATGATTAATAATAATTTTAAATTTCATCCGAAACAAACAATCAAATCTTTTCTCGACGATGATGATTAATAATTGTTATGATTAATAATTAATTTATCTATATATCTATATCATATTATTTTATCTAAATCGTTAGATAAAATTAATATGATAGACCGTTTCCAAGCTTGGCGCGCAGAAATCTCAAGATTTACTCGCAAGTTACTCGCCTTTATAGTATGAGATTAGATTTAAATAACAATAATAATAATAGAAATGGAAGAAAGAGCCAGTTAGAAGTGACGCCGACCAGAAAGGTCGGTTACGGGCACTATTAACATCACTTTTCTTTACTATTACCAATTTCTTCTGTTTAAATTTGTCTCCGACGTCCTCTACTACCAACTCTGCCGCTCACTTCTGCAACATATTCATGCTTTCAATAGACATGAATCTTTTTCACTTTGTTTAAATTATTAATATATTATTTTCGCGACCTACCTTTAGGTCTTTGTAGTCCTGGTAGAAGTAAAAGTTGGCTTACGCTGACTGTCCCGTAGGACTAGTGTCCAACGTGACAGTCAGTCGTTCGTAAAATACAACTCTTGCAAGGCGCTATGTCAGGGATTTGATCTTTAGATTCCGCACTTTATGGCGAATAATCTAACAATAACTTTATTGGGCCAAGTACATATTCATTACATTATGTGGTATTTCTTTTATAATTTACTCAGGTTCATAACGGCAGTTCTAGAACGATGAACAAGACCTAAGTTGTGTACGAAATAACTTTTTCCTTATAAATAGCAAAAGCTTAAAGGTCAGCCCGATGAAAGATATCTTAAAATAACTATTATTTTTATGATACTTAGGTTTTGCGTCATATTAACTATTTATTTATTTATATTCTTCCTTATCAATTCAGTACGTGGACGCTCGAGCTTCGCTGTTTGTTTTCTTTTGTAGAGCATTTTCTTTCAGAAAAGACATTTAGTATTCGATAGTATATAATGGTCATGTGTTCGACAATGTCATATATGATATCACACCGCTTTAAAGGGAAGTTTAAGGTATCAACGGGATATCATCTTTTGACAACAATGCCGGAAATAGAAGATATGGCTCTAAATTATTATTAAGCAGTTATTTTCCGAGGTAGCCATATATATATATACGCACGCACATGTGCGAAGCACTTAGAAACTTTACCGAGTCTCCTGTAAAATAGTCAAAATGTTGTTACCGAACCTTAACAACGCCATCGCTCAATATCATTAAGGAACACTAACTCGTCGAGAAGTGAACCGCAACTGTTCGGAAGTCGATAGCATAACTTTAAAGTGCAATACAAATGTTTAGAATGTTTAGTTCGGTGTCGGTGTTCAATCTCTATCAAAATTAATGATTAGCGTTAAAGAAAGATAATGAAAATTTCTTGTTATGACATTTATTGAATTAAAGTCCGTAAAATAGATAATACAGAAAATGCAAAATATAAATTCCTGTTTATAAATGTAGGATCGGATTTAACTGTTGTTAGATCAGATTAGAATAAATTTAATTATTTTAAAGAAATTCAAAACTAAACAGATAAATGAAAAAGTTCGTTCCTTCACCACTTGCTTCGTTCAAAAACTTATCAATTTATAAATTAGCTTTACTTAATATTTATATTATTTAATATAATATAAAAATATTAATAATGATAAATTTCATGTACATAAAAAAAAGTTTGATAAAATAAAAAAAATTTGAAAAAAAAAGCATTGATCAGATTGTGATGAAACTTTGTTGGGATGTTCTAAGGACGATTCGAGGTTTTCTGGTACAAAAATCTATATGAAAAGAAAAGTGATTTTCGTTTTTAATGAAACTTTTTACACCAAACGTTGATAATATTTTGAGTTTTAACTTTACGTGGTATCGCAACGCACGCCGAGTTTATCTAATTTCTACATAAATATATAGATACAGTTATTGCCATTAAAAACGAAATAACATGATTGGTGAAATTGCTGAGGGCTGACGGTCTTAAGAGAAATTTTTTAGAATCATCAAAACTGGAAAACCGTTAGATATCTCTTCTTATCCCTTTGTGATACGGACGCGATTGCTGACTTACTCAACTTGCATTACTGTTTGTTGTATGTAAGTTGTTGTTGTAAGTCTTTATACCTTAAAAGACTTTTCCAAGCCAATTTGTAGTTCTTTAGAATAGCGCGATCAAACAAAGAAGCTCTTTGTAATATTAGTATATCTAGATGTCTAATACGATTTTTTTTCACATCATTTTTATGCCCAAAATGAACAGCTGCGATTTCGATTATTTTTTAAAAGAAATATAGTTTTCCTACGTTATAAGAAATAGAAAATTAAAAATTATAATTAATGAAAGTATATTTTCTTGGCATATTTGAAAACAATATATTACT
This sequence comes from Papilio alexanor hazarajatica, assembly GCA_018246295.1. Lineage (NCBI taxonomy): Eukaryota > Metazoa > Arthropoda > Insecta > Lepidoptera > Papilionidae > Papilio > Papilio alexanor. Next base: position 20,636 of record DWLR01000245.1, read on the forward strand.
ATAACTATTTGTGCTTTACTCCTTTTGTGATAATTTTGATTTGCACGTAAAGCCATTTTTACATTGGTAAAATTTTAATGTTAGTGTTTTTACTATGGTAATGTTTATTATTAATACGAATATAAGATTGACAGGTCACCAGTTGCGCTTTTATCTATCAAGAATTCTATTAATTTAAACTTGAAGGTGTAATTATCTTTCTCGGCTGATCTTGGCGGAAGTAGCTTGCGGCTTCCTGAATTCATTAAATCCTCTCACAAAGTTGTTTACAAGAACCGCGGCGAGAAACTGCAAATCGTTATCGTGTTTGCACTTGTTTATATCAATCACAAAGGCTTTTTTTACATCAATGCCAAATTTATTTTCATTCTTACTAAATAATTAATGAATATTGTTTTAGCTATTGACGAAAATTAGTTTCGAATTAGTTTTTTATGTAAAATATATTATATTTAATATATTATATAAATTTAAAGTAACATTGTATGAAAATATATTCAACTAACATATGACATCGCTATAATTGAACGTTAATTGTCCAACAAGTTGGAAAATTAACGTTCAATCATGGCCTTGTTAAATTATCTGAACACGAAATTAAATTTAATACGAATATTAAATTTAATTTCGTGTTAAGTCGAAACTTATGATCAATATTATGCGAAATAAAAGCACAGGTCAGATGGTAGACTCTCTTCCTTTATCCTATCCGTGCTCTGATTTAAATATTCTTTTAATAATCCTTACAACTACGAAACTACTACTAAAATACGATAGCATGACATGTCCACTAGTTTATTAAGTCTCTTATCAGTTTGCGTATTTTTGCCGAAGCTTCGTCACATCACGACATTATTAGCCTTTGATAACAAAGCGTCACGTCGTTTAGTCTAAATTAGTAAGGACTTATTAGGTTTGAACTTTGAGTTCGAAAAAAAAATCTTTTAATCAATATCGACATTTTGCAAATCGAATTCGGACATTTCGGAAATGTTATAAAATAAAAATATTTAGGCTTAAAATTTTTTATCAAAGAAATAATAGGTTTGTTATGTTAAACACGATACGTTAAATTGTAAATCTTCATTCAGTTAATTTCACAATTTTCTGTTATTTTAAAACATCGCTAGAAAGATTTCACAATTTTACGCGACACATATATACAAAGTTACTTTGTTCATGATTCTAATTGTGTATTTTTCTTCCCTGTAGCAGAAGATGTGCCACCGCTCGAAAAGGTGGACGCCCCCAAAATGGATAAATTGCGGTCGCTGCTGATGGCAGAAGGGCTGCCTCCAGTCATCAAAGGCCGACCCACCGAGTATCCCCAAGTGATCACCACCAACATTTCGTTGAACAAATGGGTCGAAAAGGTAAGAAATTACACCTTATCATTTCAGCATCTGCTAATAATTCATTTGTATACATATACGTAGAAAGGGGCATCTAAATACGATTATTATACACAGCGTCCCACGTCGAAGCCAGTTCAAGTACCGTAAATATTGTAGATAAGAATATTTACTGTAAGGAGTCTTCATTTTATTTTTAAAAATAATTAAAATTGGATTAAAGATTTTATGTAAATGCCTACTTAAGCGGATAATCGAAAATTCAAAAATGTGAAAATAAAACGTTAATATTTTCTAACACCGGGTTCGACACCCTAGATTTATAAACCTCCAGATCGACGATCAAAAATAAAGCTCGAATTTTGTAGTGTCATTGTGTAATTGATATAATGTTATTGTACTACTTAAATAACTTTGAGGTGGTTTTTAAATGATTTAACAGATAAAAGTCTGGGTCAGCGGACGAACTGATTTTTTCTTCAACTTATAATATTTTCTTATATAAACTACCCCCTACATATTTACATATTCTTAATCTACCTACGTACTGTTGTTATCTTCGAAACCGTTACCTTTTAAATCACAAGTACGGACATTTTGAATTCGTATCACGGGAAACGTTTTTAAATTCATCACTGCGGGATAACGCGAGATTTTACTAAGTCACCAATTGGTGAATTTTATGTGATTTCACTTTTGGGTTCCGAGTTAGATATCTGGAGGTGTATAACATCTTTTGTTAGACATAAGTATATGGTTTCTTATTAAATAATTTAGCATGTTAGGTGAAGGGAAGACCATCAAATTATTAAGAGGCGAAATTTACATACTGCAGCGTGGACCACTCTTTGAGCATTTGACAGTAACTTGAGTTTTGATAACAATAGTCTGTTAACATTATGTCACTAGTTACTATTAACACAATGGACATTGACTGTTAGAAAAAACGATTACGATATTATGATACGATATGTTGCAGTTCAGGGTAATTTTTAGATAACATTTTAAAATTCTTGATCATACTTTCATTTATTTTGCTATACTATTTAGTAACAAAAACAACAATTGTAATTATTAATACTATAAATATGTAATTATTAATACTATAAATAAAACTTTCGACCGTTTCTATGAAATACATGATTTTTTTAATTTCCACATTTCGCTGGCCCCATCATCTGAACGGACCAGTTGACAGTCTTAAAAATCTTTAAGTACAGTTCAAATATGTTTTCAAAATGAAAATGAAGTTTCCTTGCAGTGAAATTTTATGTCTACTAAATTTAATGTACAAAGGCTATTTCTGGCGGTAATTCAATTTAAAAACGATAATCGTTTGAACGTTTCGTATGCTTGAAACGATGACGCAGAAATAATAGCCAATAGGATGCCACTTTCAAAGGGGATTTGTCTCGAGGTACAGTGCAGGTATGCGACAGATTTTTACTTTATTTTACCAAAACGTCGATATCACCCTAAACTTGGTTATTTGCAAGAAGCAAGCGAAGTTTAGGTCGTTGCAAGGAACGAAACTATTTTTCTGTAAGTGTAATATCGTCAGCAGAGGCCACTATACATCGCCATTGACTATCCTGTATACTGATAATATAATTTTCATGGCGACTTTCAAGAGGTGTAGAGCTAAATCAATCTTAAAATTTAGGGGTCCTTAAAAGATACGGACTCGATATTTGACCTTCCAGCTCTAAGTGGAGGTAATATGTTGCATTATTATAAACTTTATATTAAGTAACTAATCAGATTTTACTTAAATCGCCACATACTTTTAGTGAGACGGAATTTTTTTAAGCAATATGTGACAGACTTCTTAGCCCATTTGACATAGACTGAAGCTCAAGTTACCACATTACCACTGGTAACGCTTCTACAATTGTTCTGATCATTGAGGATGTTTAGAGGATTAGGTCGGGGAAAGTCTTTTAGCACATAGTATCTATAATAAAATATCTTTGGCTATACTACTTGTATCTTGGATTTTGATTCTATCTGGTTTTGATGACATTAAAAAGGTTACATTTCAAAAAAGAAACAAATTAATAATTATGCTGTGTATGGTGGGATTGCAAGGGCGTTGTTTATTATGAGCTTTTACCGCCGGCAGAACCATCGATTTGGATCTCTGCTGCCAACAACTGATGCGATTAAAACAAGAAATTGAGAAAAAGTGGCCGGAATCGATCGATAGAAAGAGTGTGGTCTATGATCACAACAACGTTAGACCACACACATACATATTTAGCCACTCAACGAAAATTAAGAGAATTTGGCTGAGAGGTGTTAATGCATCCGCCATATATCCCTGACCTTGCACCTTCAGATTTCCACCTGTTTCGGTCTCTTCAGAATTCTCTTAGTAGCGTCAGGTTAACATCATGAAAGGATTGCCAAAATTAGTTTTGTTGCGTATTTTCGCTCAGAAGTCCCAAAATTTCTACAGCAACGGGAACAAGTCACCTTCAAGATTTCAAAAAGTCATCGGTATTGCATGTTGCATGAGAGTGGAACTTTGTGTATATTCACCAAAAATTTCACAATGACAGTAATGTATTCATGTAAAATGTGAAGAAACTTTCCCCCAACCTATTCAGTAAAGGGGCCTCTTAACATCAGGTGAACCGCTTGCATGTTTCCTTTTGACATAAAAAACCTTCGACGAATTATGTGTGTACTTTCATAGTTGATCCGGACAGATATGCGCCATCAGCATCGCATAGGGTTCAGTGGGTGACAAGTTGTTGTCACTCTTAGATGTAAGTTAAGCGATATTCATTGATATTTATATATTGATTATATATTACAATATTCAGGCACAAAGCTTCATCGGTCAAACGCCTCTCGTTGATTATATTTAAAGATATCCGGCAAAATCATTGCTAAGACTTTCCTCACTTATAATAAATTGAGTAAGAAATTCGAATAAAGTGTAAACATTAAATAAAAACAAGATAAGTAAAAACTTGTTAAAACATTTTCAAAACTGTTACTACATACAAACATACAGCTAACACTTTAAAATTTATTTAATAAAGTAAAATTTACCTCGCTACGATTTCCAGGTAACGTGGCATTGCCGCATTTCACTGAAATTCATAAAGCTCTCTTGTAATTTAAATGTACGCGAAATTGTATATTATAAATGTATTTTCGCATTGAATTCGAAAGCTCTATTTTGCCTGAAGCGAGTTATAGCTTTTGACGGCCATTTTGTGGCAAGTCATAACGTAGTAGCCTTAATAACTATTTCGCAAATACGAACGCCCGAGTTCGTTTCACTCGTGCTATATAAAGGGATTAAGCGTACATCCTGAATTCTCTATCGATTGTAGCAATAATTAAGTTCTAGTTGATGGCTCCAATACTCAAAGCTCTGTGTACATGCCGGCTCTATATTTCAGCACCGTCGTAACTCGTAATTTGTAGTTATTCGAGCGTCATGGGTATTCGATTTGGAAGATTTAAATGGCATAATAAAAAAAGTTAATTTTTTTTATATGTTTGATAAGAGTTTTATAGAAATACTCGTACGCGTCAGATATTAATAGTATTTTTTTTAAATGTTAGTAGATTATCGCATTGTTCAACTTTTTTTATTGAAGAAGGCGGCAAACGAGCTAGCGGTCACCTAAGTGACCTTATTTACTTATATTTCTTGTAACTATATTCCAAATACGCTTGTGTGAGCATATAGTTCATGAAGAGTGGAATTTAATTCGATCCCACGACCTAACGATCGGTAGTCCGTGCCCTTAACCGTTAGGCTACTGACGCTTTGACTTCATCATTTAATAATTCGCGAATTTATTCATGTATTTCTGGCTTTAAGCTATTTAACATTCGATGTGATGTTACATAAACAGGATTCGCAATTAGCTTGAACTGTATTCACTGTTCGTAAATATTTGTAGTCGTCAGTTTATTGCCGTTTTTGATTTATAATGATATTTTAAAATGTAATATTATATTTTATAATATTTCAAAGTATGAATTTCAGAATGAATATTTCGGTATTGATTGCGATTGTTCACTAGTGTTAAGTTTTTTTTGTAACGTAATGATAGTTATTTTGCCCAATCATAAGTCTTGCTAACAATAATCCGTAATTCTTGAGGACACAATCTTGAGAAACTTTTTCTTTAAACGGAATATAATGAATGGATTCACTTCGTGTTTAGATGACAAGTACAGAGGTATATTTTTATGAGTATTTAATGTAATTTATTCGTAAAACTGGAGGAAATCTTCTTTCAAGTTGAACTTAACCAAAAAGTCTATTCGGATACCATCCTCATTGAAAGATAATTTATGATAAAACAGTTGTAGCAGTAAATTGACCCGTCGGGCACTTCTAATAGTATGTCAAGATAAACATAGCTAAATGAATAAACCTTACCACCGATTCATGAATAACAATATTATCGCGTTGCACTTTTACACCTTCGGGTATTACTTGTGATCGTACAGTGGAAATAGACTCGCCCGTGCCGAGTCACCAAAAACATTCCTTATCATATAATTCCATAGAAATATATCGCAAATTGTCGTATAATGTTAAAATATATTCTTAATTCACGAAAAAAAAAAACACTTGGTCAGGTTTGTCTTGTTAAGTACTTAACATGCAAGGGTTGAGCTGAATAAACGTATAGTCGATCTCGTGGGTTTTGATTACAATAACCCTGTAAGGAACTAAAGTTCTCACCTCGCATTAGTCTGAAAATAATTATTGTAAAATCCATGGCTATAATAAGTACCCATATAAGTCAATTGAACTGATTCTGATTAAACTTTCCGCGTGTACTTTGCTCATTATAGTCGTAGATTCCCGCGCACAGGATTTCTTTTGTAATTTCAAATCTTTGCTTGCATATTAAACACGGTGTGAGCGGGCTAATGCTGTGCAAGCTTCTCACCATCTGATGCGCGCAAGCCATCCTTGACATTTGTGCAATTCATCGCTTCAATAATCGTACTAAAACGCCTGTTTCGTAATCCTTCAACAAACATTTTAATAACCAACTGTTTTTATTAGCCTTAGAATTTCGCTAGCTGCTTAATGAAGCAATTTCTCATTGGGAGCGATTGGAAGCGAATTCCCATTGCTATTCGCTAAACTCACCAAAAGGTCTTCAATTTGTTCACCGAGTTGCGAAATCGATAATTCTTATTGGTAAATATTATTTCATTCGGTTATGTAAAGAGTTTGCGGAATTCTCAGGCATTAAATATTGTTTTATAACGTGAATTAATCGGTCACATGTTGCATAGTCAGATTTTAGCTTCAAATTTGCAATTAAATATTTTTGGCAATACCTATGTACTTTTAATAAAACTATCGTACATCTCTATTACTTCTCTAAGAGATGTTTATCTATTATATATATCCCATTGGAACAGTATATTTAACTATCACTGTTATACATAGTTTAACCATTACAAATGTCATTTATTATTGCACTTGAGTCCTATTGCATACGTGTAAAAATGTGCTTATGCTCGTAATATGACGCGCCCGCCTCGTTGCGCCTGGCTGGGTGGTCATGAGGTGGGGCTAAGGTCGGAGCAATCAATGATACACGACTAATTCGCGCAACAACTCCTTTATTAACAGACTTAAAAAAAAGAGGAGGTTCTCAATTCATCACAAACTTTGTCATTTGTGAACCGAATGAAAGAAATTCTTGAAACATTCGCAAGTGCACTTCAATTTTGAATGGCATTGATATTCGGCTTCTGAAGACAAGCCCTGTTTGGGTCGAATGATTTGTAGAGTACCCAGTATGTCACTGGGGCTAAATGATGTAATGACGTATAAATAAAATTATAAAAATGATGACATAATATAAGGTAGGGACGGCGCCAGATAGCGAGAGAAAATATAAGGGCCGCGGAGTGAAAGTACATACATCGTTGTAACTACGTTAACTAAACTTTATATACAATTATTGTTATTTCAGCTTGTTGAAACTGTCAGTTCATGTTATTCTTAAATTAACCTTTAAAGTAAAAAAAAAAAAATGATCATGCTCGAAAATTTCCACGTGTTTGTGACGTTATTTCTATGTAACTTCGTAACCCCTACGCTCCTCTATGTTACGCTCAAATTGTCAGGATACGCACACTTTTCAGCATGTAAGCAATAAACCTTAATCTGCCGCGCTCGAGTAACTATCGAAATCTCCTCTCCTCTTCCCCTACTACACTAAAGTCACTATAACTTCTTTTAATAAATACTAATTCGGTAATCAACATATGACTGATCGGTTAGGGCAGTGGTAAGATACTTGCCTTTCAAGCCGCAGGTCGCGGGTTCGATTCCCACACAGAACAAACCTTTGTGTGCTTGAACATGTTTGTTTGTCTTGAGTCTGGATGTAAAGACCACCGAAGGACGGGCAGCAGCGTCCTCTTCTCAGTACGGTGGAACGTACTGCTATCGCCAACCCGCCTGCCAAGCGTTGCGATTATGGCATATTTCCCCCCAATGATGCGATCAATGGGGGAGACCTATGTCTAATAAGAAAAATACTAAAATTAAATAAATGATGTTATTTATTATTTCTACTATCAATACAAATAATTATTTATTTTTTTTATAATTAAAAGGAAACGGTTGCCATGGTAATATTATAAGTTTGAAAATAACAACTTTTTGACACATGTTATCTATAATTTGAAGTTATATAATGTAATCGAAATCAAAATTTTCAAATAATACAAGAAATAAATTGTAGTAAAAAGGCTGCTAGAAAATCAATAATAATTAGATAATGCCACTACGGTTACGAGTGCTTGCGGCAAAAGTGCTCTTAAAAACGCTTATCGCATCATCCTAGCCCAGGGCAGTGGTAGGCAACCTTTCGAGTCGAGAGAATCAAAAATTATAAATTACAAAATTTCAAAGTTTTTAAAGAGCCATAATTTTTTTTGCCAACAATAAATAGTACTTGCATGTATAGGGTTTTTTTGGTAAAATAATAATCTATTTATTCGTAATGAAAATATCAATTAAAATATATCTAGGGCTATAATAATGGTTAATCCTCGTTAATAATTGAATTTTTTTAACATCCAAAGAGCCGCTTGTGGCTCGCGCAGGTTGTCGACTCCTGGCCTAGGGGAATGGCTCCAAGTGAACAATTTTCAAGAAATCCTCTTGAAATTTATAAAATGATAAGAAGGAAATCCTTCAAATTTATTTTCTTTTATTAAAAAAAAACACTAAATTGATAATAAAACTGAAAAATATGAGTAAATTAACTATAAACTCAACTATTCTCATTCACATAAAAACATGTTGTAATTTCAGTTTCATATATATACCTACAGCCTACTATTATGTATTAGACATCTTATAAATTTTGCACGTGAACAAAATGAGGATTAAAAAACAAAGTCTATTGTTTAAAGATTAATTATTCCGTCCCTAAGAAGTCATAAAAACTAATTAACCAGACAGTAATTAGCAATAAAATATCTGGCGCAGTAAATTCGTCATTTTAATATTTTTGTTTTTATTTATCAGATCACTAATTTCGCTACTTGTGTACACCACATCCAGTGGTCTAGTGCGATATTAGTGTATTGGTCTGTTACATTCGGTGATATTTTGTTAAGATTCCCAAACGAAACGAATAGTCTAGATAAACTTGTATAAAGTCAACTTTTGCACGACGAAGGGAAATCACAGGTAAAGATTTCAAAAACTGTGAATCGTTCGCGTCGATCTCGCATGTTGGTATGCAATTCTACGATTCGCTGCTACAGGATCATTTAATAACAGGCACAGAAGCGGACACAAACATATCACTACAGACCGTAAAGATCGACCGTAATGATTAAAAAATATGTAAAAAAAAAGGTTCAGAGAAATCTCCATTGAGCTTCTTAAATGGCCTGCCCAGTCTCCAGAGCTGAACAGCATAGAACATTTATGGAGTTCATTAAAGAACAAAGTCAGGCGCCACACTAATCCATCTATGTATAGGTGCCTCATCGAACTTTTCCTTGTCTTGTGCCAAGCGAAACAGATCTACGCTGGCAATATTAGTCCACACACAACTTCTTTCTTCGTCCAGTGCGTCTCTTGCGTGGGATTTTACCAATCATGATAAGATGAAGAAGGTCGTATTCCTCATGTCGCAAGACGTAACCTAGGCGACGCGGCCAGTTTATCGTCGAAGAAAGTTATTATAAAGAAAATATATATATATATATATGTGTATGTATATATATATATATA
>DWLR01000246.1:0-30245 GCA_018246295.1 Papilio alexanor hazarajatica
TATATATATATATATATAGTCTAATTACGACCTTTTATGTTTTAAAGTCAAAGTAAAATTTTGTGTTGACCTGTGAAGTTTTTGACAAATTACAACTTTCATCATCGTCTAGAGCAAGAGGGTCTGAGACTAGCGGACAATAACGTTTTTAACCAAGGTTTTCATATAACAACTAGCCCCATTCTCATGATGAAAGACCCTCATGTTTTCTTTTCTGGACCTCGATAAAAATTTTCAACGGTATATATATATATATATGTGTGTGAAAAATCATAAAATAAACGACAAGGAACGATTTTTTTTGTAGAGTCGTGTTATTCGCCGCTGCTTTACATTAGAGAAGTTGCTAGTCTGCTAATTTATCATTTTATGGTAAATTTAATATAGAATTCAAAGAATCGAGTTTGGGTAGAGAGAAAGGCTTAGGTTGTCCACCTAAAACCTTATGAAATTGTATGCCCCTTCAACGCACACATTGACTATCAATGACTAAAAATAAATATATGGATGGAAGAGATAATTTTGGTGATCTGTTTGGCATAGTTAAAAAAATAAAATTTACGTGCTTACAGAATAATTGCAGCTGTTGCGCGCAATGCCACACCGCGCAGCCCGCCTGGGATTTTAGTTTACAACATCGATTTTGGGCGCCAGGTTTGTACTTAGTTATTAATGCACCACAGTTTATAGCTGTCATAAAATTGACAAGCTCGGTTTGACAACCACCAGTGAAACATCTGTCAAATGTAAATTAAAATTTTTATGATTTGTATGTACTATTCAAGTATCAAGTTAGACTTGTTACACTTTTACATTCTAAGAAGATTATTTTTTTATTTCTTTCTTGGAGCTAATATTGTGTTACCATAATTATACAAATTAACACATTATTGTATTTTGAAAATACGCTTTAAGTAATCCATTAATTTGCAGGTCGCATTGGTAATCTTTACTCCCCGAATCCGGGCGCGGCGCGTAAAACTTCCCCGTGGAGCTGGTTTCCTTGGCCCAGGAGTAACAGTCAGAAGTATGTGGTTATAACAATTTTATATAATATTGAGATTTTTATATGCAGTAGCTAAGATTTATTCCTATTGAACTGTCGAGGCAAAGGGCGAATTTTTTTTAAATGTAATTGTTGTTTTTTTAAACAATATAATTAAATAATAATATAATATAATTTGATTATTTTTTATTTGTTTAAGTTAATTAAACTTATCTGCAGCTCCCGTTGCCGCATGGGTGGAGTACCACAGTCCGGGGACAGCGCTTATGGATTCTGCGAGAACGACCAATCTCCCCAGAATCCAACACAACCTTATGACGAACGCTCCTATCCCTCGAATTTCAATCAACCATTCCAACGCGGCCAGAATTCGGGAAACTTCTCTCAAAATCCGGCCACTTTTGCACAAACGTCGGGAAATTTCGCCCAAAATCCTGGCAACTTTGTACAAAGTCCTGCCAATTTTGCACAGGGTCAGGGTAATTTTGGACAAGCGAGTGGGTTCACGCAGGGTTACCAAGAAGGCTTCGGCGAAGCGAGCGGAAGTTTCGATGCTCAGACCGGGGTATGGGGACCACCGCCGCCATATAGCCCACAGGGAAGGAGTGGTAGTAGGTAAGTAGATTTTTATTTGTTGCTAAATATCGAATACTTATTTTAATTCCACAGTAAATTAAAAAAAAAACACTCAAAATTTATTGATCTTCGAGCCGGTTAGGCTACAAGAGGTCACAATGGAACAGATATATTTACCTGCGAAAACATTACTTTCCTGCTAGGGCAGGAAAGTAATATTTCTCTTTCAATTATTTCACTTTATATTTTTATTTCGTAGCATGATAAACAAAGTTAATTAGAAAGTGTGATTTGAATATTGCGAAACAGAAAATATTATTAGATCAAAATTTGATGCAAAAATATTTATAAAAAATTAATTAAAGATATAAAGATTTAAATTATGAATCCTTAAGTAATATTCTTTCATGAATTATTTCAGACATCATCTTCACCATCAAGATCCTGCAGCTGCTACGCTTCTTCATCACCATCACATAGACGTGCATAGAAATTCTATGCCAGTACATGAACATAGCAATATGCCAATGCAACCGCACACCTGCACAAGAAGTTCCTATCTCATGCACACAAACGTGCAATTAAATCCTGATGTGACGCGCATGAATCCAGAAATGAGTCGTATGAACCCCGAAATGTCTCGTATGAATCCAGAAATAAGTCGTTTGAACCCTGAAATAAACCGCTTGAATCCAGAAATAACTCGTATGAATCCAGAAATGAATCACATAAATCAAATGTATCCAACAGATCCAAATGAATTGACCCGGATGCAAGCAGAAATGGCACTTTTGGGCCCGGAAAGATTTAATACACTGCGAGGGCATCTGGTTCCTTATAGGGGATGTCCAAGGTCTTTAGATATGAGCGCGGGGAATCTGCATAGAGACTGTAGAGTGGATGATAATGTTGCTATAGAATGCTTACATCAGAAGAGTGCTAGCAAAGGTGAGTTCCTATTTTTATTTACTTTACTATTATTTCTATTAGGTAACTACACTAAAAAGGGTTGTGGAACACTGCGAAAACATTAACCTCTTCTGTAACTGTCGAGTCACATTATCTTACAGAGAGTTAAAATATGTATAAGTTGTAAAAAAACAATTGTAATGTGTTTTAATGTTTGTGTATAATTTGTTAAAGCGTTTGAATCCCATTGATTGCCATACTAAGTACGATATATATAAAAGATTTCATTATATTGTTTGTTCGCTTTGACCTTATCAATAAGTAGTACATAACGATAGTAATTTATGATATTTATTTTTACTTTCAGTGTCAGATCAGAGCAGTGATTCCTGTCAGAAACTGGGCAAGGAGAACTTAGGATTTCAAAACGATAAACATTCTCCAATGAGGTTAGATTTATTTCTCCGATTTATTATATACTTTTATTTCAAATATAAATAAAAAATCTAGGTTGACTAGTGAGTGAGCTGTTAATATACTTTAAAAATAGAATGTAGTGACATTCTATTTTTAAAGTATATTAACAGCTATTAAATTTGTGAATAAATAACATTATTGATTTAGTAGGTTTATTAAGTGTTGCCACAACCTTCACCAAAGCGGTATCAATTGCAGGGCATCAATGCAAGACTGTAGGACGGTCAATCAGAACGCGGAATCTGAAGTATACTTTGCGGACGTATCCAGTTGCTGCAATGTCTCAGTTAAGGTATAATTAAATCTTACATTATTTCTTTGCTTATTAACCTTCTATATTTTGTATTTAAGTTGTGCTTTGCATGTTTTGAATACAAAAAAAGATTTTTTTTTTATGTTTTAATGCAGTGATGTACTGTTATTGCATCTTTGTAATTAAGTTTATAATAAATAATTCACTTATTTTCAGGCCGATTGTTGCATAAATCCAAATGTATCAGCGCTCGTCGGGACCATAGAAAATCATCCTGAATCGACGTCTGAATCCGACACTGGATCGTTTACGCTGACTCGACAACAGCGCCCACAACCGCAAGTCGGCTCGAAACGTCGACCGAGACAAAGTGATAAACATATGAAGAATCAAGAAAAAATACGCCAAGAACTTAATAGTTCAGTGAGGCTAACGGAGCAACAAATAGAGCAACTGAATAATTCAATGAGAATGAGTGAACGAATATGTGACAGAATGAATGATTCCAGAGTTAGTGACAGGGTGAACGATTCTAGAATAAGTGACAGAATGAACGATTCTAGAATAAGTGACAGGATGAACGATTCTAGAATAAGTGATAGGATGCACGATTCCAGAATAAGTGACAGAATGAATGATTCTAGAATCAGTGAGAGAATTAACGATTCCCGTATCAGTGACAGGATGAATGAAGTTCGTATTAGTGAACGCTTAAATGATTCCCGAGATCGATTAAACGATTCCAGAATCGAAAGAGAACGACACAACGATTCGCGGATAGATAGAATGAATGAATCGCGAGACCGTCTGAACGATTCTAGAGTTGATCGAGTCGATTCTCGAGATCGTCTAAACGACTCGAGAGTCGAACGAATCGACTCCAGAGACCGCTTGAACGATTCAAGGATCGATAGGATGAATGACAGTCGTTTTGAAGATCGGAGAATGTCAGATTTGAACGCGAGTATACGTATCGAAGGCAGCCCTAAGGCACGGTCTCACATTAGTCCATTACGTATGCCTAGAACTAGTCCTAAGAATTTACCTAAGGATCATCCGAGGCAGTCTAGTTCAGACTCAAGTAAGCCAGAATTCTTTGTGCCCCCACCACCGGCTCATTCTCCTTTATCTCCTAACACTGAGGAGTCACTCTTATCCGACGAAGATGATAGGAGGAAAGATACAGTATACTCCAATGAACCGGAGACTTCAAAGTGCTTGGGACCTGATTCTCAGTACGAACCTGTTAGAGATGTGAAGGAAGATATCCTGAAGACGAATCACCACCATTGTTACAGCGATACTAATACAATGGATTCAGGTTGGCAAAGTGGTTCAGAGAAACAAGTGACAGACTAAAAATAAACCTTTTTCTATTTTTTCTGTTATTAAGTTGAAAAAGTTCATACATTCGTGACAAGAATCATATATTTTATGATCTAATGCCTATCTATAAAAAACAACCATGGTGGTTAACTTTCCAATATTGGGTAAAAAAAACAATAAATGTGTTCCATAGATATATTCTAAATCCAAAACTATTTTAAATTGTAATTCGACATAAGGATTTTGTATTGCTCTTGGTGTTTTTATTCCATTATTTATGGCCAACTATTGAAATTTTTATTATTATGTATAAGGATGTTTCTAGGGTAGATTAAAACACGTACGGTTCACTATATTGAAGAAATGTTGATTTAAATTTAATTAATTATTCTTGTGCTGCGGATAAAAATGATACATTTCTTGATTTCTATCTGGCTATGTTTAAACAATTTGTGTATCTATACATATATATTGTATACACACACAAACGCAGAACAAAATGGTGTGTGTGGTGTAGGGTATAGATGCTATTTTTATTTTGTCTTTTTACTGTTTTTCTAAACTATGTTGCTATATTATATAACTATTTGTCACTGTGACTAAGAAACTATATTTTTTGGATTATACATTTTCTTTTCGGTAAACTATGCCATCCGAAGTATTTATAAGTATTTCATAATAATGTCTGTTAGAAATTACAGTATCCATATTGGTAATAATTACCCGAAGTATTTAATTAATTATATTCAAAAAGCCACAGACAAATATCTATAGAAAGCGCATGTGTAAATATTTCATGTCTACACTGTGGCCTTATGCATAGGAAGTAATAAAAATTCTTTAATTTATGAATTATTAATGAATAACATCATTTTATAAGCATCAAATAAACCTTTTAAAGATTATTACAGGAAAGTATTGGAAATTGTATTACCTAATAATATTTTCGTTGCATACGTACCTACATGTTTTTGTTCATTGTTGTTGGCTTTTCTAAGTTTTGTATGTAGCAATTTGTTACCTGTTCTATTTTGTTACAATACTAGTTATAAATATTTAAACAACTTTTGAATACAAGAAAACCTTGCCATTAATTTTAACTTGTAAGTTTGCAGCTATTGTGCCAATTAGTAATTTAGACTTTTTTTTAAATGATAAATATGTATCTTTATTTCAACTTTTCTTTTTATTGTTTTACTAGTATGTATACATTCCGATAAAAATATATTAATTCTTTCGCTTAAGTGTATGTTTAGTTTAATATAAATTGCAATTAAAGTTATGAATATTTCTCTCTTGCTTTTTTCAAGATGGCGGATTGTTAGTATAAAATCTGTTCATTGCGAAGTATGAGTATGACAACTACGTAGTGTTTAACTATTGTGTCCTCTAATTTTAAATTCGGTCTTATTTAATTAGTAACATTCGTGTAAATATTATATAATATTTTCTTTGCAGAGTATTACGCATACATAAAAATAACTATTTTGTAAATATTTAATAATCTGATTTCTTGTAGTTTTGCTAATTTATTAATTATAAGCAGACAGTATAAAGCGATAACAATAATTCCTAAGTATATAATTTGTCTTTATTTAAAACATTTATTTTGATTTGTAATGTTTCTGTTGGATGCATATATTCTAGGGGATACCCTTAAATAATACGAAAAAAGGTATCTAACGTATCAATAATTGGATCATTAATATCGTTTTTTTTTCTTCATCAGTTTTCACGCGTAGCATTTACATTCTCAGAGAAAATATACTGTCGCCTAAACGTCGATTATTTCATATGTACGTATTCGTAACAAATATATTTAGTAAACCTTTGATATATTAAAAGTATAATCTTAATTAATTCATGATTTTTTATTACATGTAAAATATCGATTTATTTTATAGGTGTTTTTGGAATCGGCAATTTGTAATTTTACATAATTTGCCCTTTACGTTATAGCGTACTATGTAAACTTACGAAAAATTACCAGAAACGAACATTTAGCAATAAATCGTTTTTATAATCGCGAACGATAAACGTTGAAGTGACTTTAGAAATGTCTTGTGATGTATTCGATATTTCTTTATTATAATGTTTATTTCCTTGATTAGTATGTAATAATGTTAGATTGATCAGTTACAATGATTCTATTAAAAGACTGAAATCTTTGAAGTAGTTTTATTTACTTAAGTGGAATTTTTGTGGAAGACTAGCGAACTTAAGACGTGGTTTTGTTGTCTTGAAAGTCAGTTTATTCTTTCATATTTAGATTCTTACATTAGAGTCGATTAGATTAGATTATGTCCTTACACATACTGTGCCGACCTTATGTATATATCCTTCCAGTCTTCCATATATCCTCGATTCTAATCCATACTGTTACTGGTTTTGGCTATGGGTTATACTTTACTAACATTTCTTACACTCTGGAGTTTAATGGCGCGCGCATGACATTTTACAATGCAAACTAAAGAGTAATGGGACTTGTGGAGCCGGTACAGTTCAGCCTCAATAAAAACTGGACATGGATTTCCATTCCATGGACTGAAAATCCATGTCCATCGAAAGACCACAGATTTCTTAGCTAAAATTATAAATATTTAACTTAATTAATCTTTATCCAGTTGTTTAGGTGCTACAGAGTTTTTAAAATAATCAAAATACTTAATTTTTTATCAAGTAATTCAAATTTTTTATTAAAATTTTTATTAATTTCCAATCTCGAGTTTAAAATAAACTACACTATTTGTGGAAGGAAGTCTAAGAAAATAATTAAGAATAACATATTTAAATTTTCATTATCTCCTTGATTATTATTTTTAGTTTCAACGAAATATGTGAAGGTGAAGGTAGTTTAAAAATAAAACAGAAACGTTTTAAGAAAATTTTAATACATCATTGAATTTCTTTGTTAATCTTATCTACTTAGCAGTTTAGATCCTTAGCAATTACAAAAGTGAAAAATAGTTACGTACTACGAAGCACCATAGGAAGTTTTGTTTATTCATTTATTGGATATGGGAATGATAATTAACGGGAATGATAATTATTATTTTGTTTCTTAAATTTTTAGTCATTTTTATTTATCGCTTAATACGGTTAGATAATAGAATTAAAATATGTCTGTTTGTGTTTTGTTACATGTTTTTGATAAATGTTTGCTTTAAAGAGGCAAATATTTTTATGTATGGTCTGGACGTCGAGTTAGCCTGTCTTTTTTAAGGTTAACTGAAGGCTGCCACGAAAGCCTTGGCTTGGGCCCATTACTTGATGAAAACTAGAAAATATGATATAGTAGACAAAGTATTATTCATAGATGGTGCAAAACAAGTTTATTTATTTTTTTATTTATTACTTTAATGTTGAAAAATGGTAAAATTTGTTCATAAAAAGAAGAAAAATGAGCATGTATTTCTTATTGAATAAACCCATTTATTTTTAAGACTAGCGGACTTAAATGCGACAGCATTAGTTTTATTATTATTTTCTTAATAATTAATTAGGCACTAAACACTACGGTATTCTTAAATTAAAATTAAATCACTTTCACTTATATAATTAATTTTTAAAGAAATTAAAATGTAGTTGGTAAAATGTAGTATAAAATGATAGTATGTTAACAGTTTACAATTTGTGATGGATACAAGTATTTTGGAGGTATATCAAGTATTAAGATTGGTGCAAAGTTTGAAAAAATTAACTGCTACGTTAATTTTATTTGTATCACATTTCAAGTCAAAGTACAGAAAGAAAAATTCAATGTTTGCTATGTAGGTAATTTGTTATAAAGAGACGAAAAAAATCGATTGTTTTTATAATAATCAAACATTAATAAGTCTTTATAGTTTTCCATTTGTTTCTAGCATTTTGAAATTTAATATCATGAAAGAACTTTTATAAAAAATAGAGTATACGTTATATATGTGTATTCGTATTTTAAAAAAATGTGAATAAAATTATGATGATTAAATTTTGATTTTTTTAAATAATTAGAGTATGAAGTTTGTAACGAATTTTATCGCTCCTGCTCTAATATTTAGTTTGGTCTCACTCACTCCACAAGCCACACAACGTGCTCGCAACATTATAGTTGACTAACTTTGGAGAGACTGATCCTTCGCTTATATGTCAATGACACGGTTCTATTGATTGAGAAAAAGGTTATAGTAATTTTTATCTACATTTATTTATATGATAAATGAATTATGATACTCATACTAATATAATAAAGCTAATGAAAAGGAGTAGGCAGCTTTGTGTGAGCACATTGGCTGCGCTAGGTTGGTCCATTGAGTGCAACACTAGTCTATTGTCCTGAGTGTGCTCTGCGACCGTGGCTGGTGTCCCGTCGATGTCGCCCAGTTTTTGATTTGCTACCTTCAGATTTTTCAACAGCGACATATATTCTGAAATAAATTAGAAGAGACATACTATTTAGAAAGTAAGCATAGCAAACTTATAGTAAGTTATCAAATATTTGAACCTTAATAAATCGTAATGTAAGCCATATTATCAAATTAAATATGAATAATTTTCACAAGTAAAAATTATAAAAGACAGGACCCTCGGAAATTATTGACACATTACTATGAAAATGAAAGAACAATTATTCATAAAAGTGAAACCATTTCTTTATGAATTATGTAATAACAAACCTGAATCTCTAGCGGCTTTGGGGTCGGTCCAGTCCACCTTGATGAATGTGGTGAGAGACACTACGTACACCTTGTTGGAGTTGGCACTGGAAGCAAGTGAACGCCGCTTTCTGCCGTATCCTATCGCGCCGTTACTGCACTGAACCTAAACACAAATTAAATTGGATTTAGTTAATAAAGAATTCAAATCAATAACTATTATTATTACTAATAATCCTTTGTTTTCTTATTTGTAATGTTTGCTTAGATATACTTTATTTTCTTGAATGAGGTAGGTAATGTGTATTTTAATCCAACCTTACGGAGAAAAACAGTATACATCCTCGTATATACAGGCAGTCACAAAAGTACAATTAAAGCCGACAGAATTTTGATAGACATAAAATAATCGTCATTGAACCGTAATCCTGGAAACATAAAACTAAAGGAGAAAGTTATTTTCATTCTTCCTAATTTCAAATGGCAACAAACATAAAACACTAAATGATTATTTACAGTAATATCAAAAAAATATCATTTCATAATACTCCAAGTTAGAGGAAATACTCATGTTTTCCAATTTATGACGAATTGGAACAAATAGTTTTTAAGTTGTCAAGTATAATATTTTGATGAACATTTATTGAGATGACTTTTAATTGACACTATATTTTGTTTTATGTCTTTTGAAGTCGCCAGCACCTAAAGCGGTTTGATTTCTTTCTATTGAGATTGAATCTATTGAAATATTTTCTGTTGAAATAATCTATGAAAATTCATTTTCATTGACATCACAGGTTATTAGGGTTGACACTTTTTCCGGTTTTATAAATGTTTTCTTTTTCTTGTGGAATTACGTTGCGCGTTGTATAAATACTTTGATACAGCCGTACAATGATGTAGTATAATTATTCTATTTTTATACTATACAACTATAATATTATACTTTCCCTACGCCAGAGCCAGTCTTATTTTCAGCGAAGGAAGTGTGAGTGACCCTCCTTCCAGGTAGACCGATAAACCGGCACCGGACGGCAGGAAATCGCTAGATGCGGTTCTAGGAGGAGCGCATACTGGATAGGCCTATGTCCAGCAGTAAACTGATGCAGGCTGATGATAATGGCATACCATATCGTAATTAATTATAATTTAAATGTCCTTACCCCTTGGCATTTGTCTAAGCACACCGTGACAGTTCCCCGGAACTGTACGTAAGTGGTGTCCGGGAACTTGAAGGCTTTGAATTTGGCAGCGAGTACGTCGCCGTCGGTCGTCACGAAATTGTCGAAGAGGTACGGGTCCACTGAACACCTGGAATGATATAAATCAGTTGCGAGTTTATGTGTTAGTACAGTGATCCATTAAAAGGAAATGTCAGTTAAAAAATGTAAAATAAAAATGAGAGGAGGACAGGGAAGGAGTTACAAGATTGAATTATAGATGCACTCCTGCTTTTTGTCTGATGAGTAAGACATTTCCAGCCTATTCTAAAAGGATAAGAAAACGGGGCCTGTGTGGGAAGGAATTAATCCTCGTTTTTTATTCCCAATAAGATTCAATTCCCTATTTTTCGTAGAAAAAAAAGAGCATGTATCCGCTCCGACTTTTTTTGGAATCTGGCATTTCAATTGCTATCCAACATCTGGTGATACTTACGAAAATGATTATTATAAAAATGAGGGTTATCATAGTGGCTTACCCATTGAAGACAATAGTCTCCTGCTGTTTCCCAGTATCTGTGACCTGCATGTAGCTGACGAGTAACCCGTACACGGGCGCGGACGAGTTGTCCAGAAAGATCTCCATGGATAGCGGCGTACCGGGGCTCACTGATATCTCGCCTGATACCCTGCAAACAATATGGAGTCAGTTTGAGAGAAAGCGTTAAAAGAAAAAGTGGCTGATGTGGAATCAAACGTTTTAGGAGCTTCAACATTATTTGGCTTTGCAAAAAAAAAAAAACTATTTTTCCTAACCAAACCAGGGTTACTTAACTTTGTAAGCAAACGTCACTTACTAGAAGGCATTACAGTGGTATATATTTATATTGGAAATGTTGTAATTTCGTAGAAATTGTGAGTTAAAATGAAGTGAAATTGTGTAATATATACACATAGCTAATGCTACAAGGTAATGCGAGAAGTTGGTTTCGACAAATACTTTCGAATTTATAAAGTTAAAGATTTAATATTTTAAGAACCCTAGCTTAAAGATTTGCATAGAAAAGTATAAGCTTTATGAAAAAAGTTGTATACTTACTGTTTTCCGTTCTGCTTCACAACAGCTCCCAATACTGGTTCGGGCGCGCGACCTTCCTCGTATCTCGTGATATTCAGAACACTGGAATAAAAAAAAATCTTTTCATCATCAAATCATTTATCTTTTTAATCGACTTCAAAAGAACCTTCTCCGTTCTCAATTCAGTTTTTTTTTGTTTTGTTTTTGGCTTTCACACTTTAGTGTATTTAGCCACTGACAAGTTCTCAATTCAGTTGTTTGTTTTTTTTTTTTTATGTTTGTCACCGCAGAACTTCATCATTATGAACCGATTTAAAAAAATCTTTTGTTGGAAATTGGGGACATTCGCAAATAGGTTTCATCTAAATTTGAATGTCATTGAACCTAGGGTTCCGAAAATATACCGAAAATTTAAATGCCGATAAGACAAGCCCTGTTTGGATTTAATGGACTTGTAATGAGAAATAGCGTGGCTATAAACGACATAAATAAAATTAGGCGTCGGCCGCAGCTGTTTCTTATTTTCCTAGCTATCGTTTTTGTAATATGATTACGCGTATATTAATTTCGATAATAGATAACATGTGTCAAAAATTTGTTATTGTCAACATTACAATGGCACCCGATATTGTAAATGACGCTTTTTTCTATTTCTTGCATCTAAAAGTAAAATGGAAGAATTATACAAATTTGATGTCAGTTTTGTTTTCGTTAGAAAGTTGAAAGAATATAACTTCTTTAATGTTTAGTCAGTCAAAAAGCAAAGATTTCTAGAAAAAACTTCACGGGTGGTGGGTGGTGGTGGTGGCTGAAACGAACGGTTATTTAACAATTGATATTAGTTAAAAAAACATACTCGGGTTCGTTAAAGTCCAGAGGGAATGGCTCCACGGCTCGCCTGGCGACCAGGTGCGGCTTGCCTGTCACCATACACCGCACCGTCACCGTCTCGCGCCCGCCGTCGCCCAGCTCTATCACTATCTTGTGATAGAACGTGCGTCTGCCCTGGAATACAAAAGTTATTCTTGAAGCAAGTTATTGAAAGGTCACTGAGCTATTATAATATATTTATTAATGTTTTTTAAAATTTTAAGCATGTACCAATTAGCGTGAAGAGGATTATGAAAGAATAAAATAACTATTTATTGATTAACAATTTTCATTTTGCAGCAGGTAGTGAAGGACTCCAGAAACACATTTATGAATACATACTCGTAGTAATTACGGCTAGTCTTAATATCAACTTTCTTTACTATTGTACCAATCTAGTCGAATTAAGTTTGTCTAGGACATCTTCTACTAATACTTTTGGAACATCTTATTACGCGTCATTCAACTTGTCGCATACCCGAACCACCAGAATAATCAAACCAGTGTTACAAATTGATTTATCACAAAAAGGAATGAAGAATGATGATTTGTTGAATGCCGTTGCTTAGAGACATCTTGGGTAATGAACCTTTTGAATATTACTCTTTCAGCATTGGACTGTAATACAATAATTGCAACGTATGAATTTCTTACCGTAATTTGATTGATAACCCTGGTTACCCCGCACTTGTGGTGGTCCTGCAAGTCGAGCACGAAGCTCGCAGCATTGTCTTCAATATTCGGCAGGCATGGTTTGTAATCTAAAAAAAAAAAACGTAATATGGTAAACGGTATACTAGACGTTCTCTCTGATCTGCTCCGTGCATATCTTTCTGGATCATGATCCAGAGGAGTAGACAGAGAAAACGGAACTTCATGGTCGTGTAGATTTTAAGTGAATTAAAAAAGGAGGTTCTCAATTCGATTGCATTTTTTATTTTTGTTACTGCAAAACTTTGTAATTTCCAAACCGATTTTTTTTTCTTTTGATTGAAAGGGGATATTTACAAGTGGGCACGATTTAATTTTGAATGTCATTGGACTTATACTGAAAATTGTCATATAGGTAGACTTAAGACAAGCCCCGTTTGGATTTCATGGATCTGTAATGAGACGTAGCGTGACTATAAATAAAACTAGGTTTTGCCTGCGTCTTCGCAAGCGTTCGTTTCTTATTTTCCTAGCTTAATTTTTTTTGCAATTTGATTCCGTGTATATTAATTTCGTAAATACATAACACGTGTCAAAAAGTTGTTATTATCAACATCACCATAGCAACTGATACTGAAGCTTTTTTCTATTTATTATCCCTAAAAAAGAGAAGAATAAAATTTTTGAAGTCGGTATGGTTCGCTCGTATTTAATAAGTCTAAGATATTCAAGGTATCAAACTCTGTTAATTTGGTATATTCGCTACAAATCCTTTTCATAGGCGAATGCTTTCCAAGGATTGTTCTAGAACAATGACTGTCGAACATTTTATTGTTGTACCGAAAAGCACACACTCGCAAATAACTCATGGCATTGATGTGTGAAATGGTACACAATGGAAAAGTTTATTGAGGAAGCATATATTTAGGACTCGTCGGCTTGTTCTAAGAGAAACCATGTTAAAGTATTTTTTGTAGACCCTTATTTGTATAGACTCCGATGTAAAATGCTATGCTATACTTCTTAATCTTTTCCACATGTCTCTGTTATAGGTTAAGCATTTTATTTATGTGCAACAGTTTGACTTATTCCTTTAGTTGAATTTATGAATTTAACTCCTATTGTTATATGGCCGTTTCATACGTCTATAAATTCTGTCTGACTGTTCCCACGACACGGCGACCGTCGCAGATCTCTTCTTTCGATTCAAAAACATTTATGTGATATTTATATGCGTGCGTTCGCTTCCATTGATGTGTCAATTCAGTGGACACGGGGGAGGAAAGATTTACAACGCGTCTTCTTCGCGTTGCTATTGCCTTTATACCTTTTTCGTTAAAACTTGACGATTTATATATTAACTAGCTGTTGTCAGAAACTTTCGAATCGATTACTTCGATTCTTTTGTATTAAGAAGCTACAATTTAAATTTTGGCATCGATAGCTATAGCAGTATTGTATTTATTTACAAAATTATCAGCTCATTTTTTAAACTCCCTCCTGGGCAATACTAATTAAAGCGTCGAGGAACAAAATTTTAATTAGTAGTGATTAACTAAAATATCTATTTTTTTTCATCAATAAAAAGTCAAAGTTTTAAATGTGGAATATTTGGGTCACCAAATATTCCACATTTAATACTTTGACCTTTAACATAACTGTTAGAATTAATTGAAGTTTTTTGTTTATTGGTTGAAATAAGTACAAAAATTAACGACGGAATAAGCTGGAGCGACATTGCAACAGATAAAAAAATGATCTCTTCTACTCATGCAAACCCGTGGCGCGTCGTTGGTATAAAGAGTCAGGTAATGCAAGATACTATAAAGATAAATCTGTATGCTACTATAAAATAATTCAATTCATAGTGAATGGGAAACTATCAGTAAAATTAATCAGTGTATAGGATCACTGGAGCTTAGATGTAGCGCATACTAGATGTCATGACGAATGAATTGCGTGTAGTGAATGGATTTACAGCATTGCCACGATTCAATAGCGCTAAGAAATAAGCAGAATTATACTTATATAACGTAATGCTATTTATCGTTTAAGGCGCTATATAAATACACTTTTTGTGATCACAATACAGTAAACTAAAAAATTATACTTTTTTAGTTTACTGTATTGTGATTGTGACTGCAGAAAAAGAATTAAAAAAGTTAAACTATTCGTTTAAGTACAAGAATTTCAAATTAAATTAAATACAAACAATCATAATACAATTGAAAATTGTTGATTCAAATAATTGGTAAAGTGGCTTTTGTTTTGTTACACACCCACACACACACACACACTCACATCCACTTACCTTTTATAGTATGATGAAAATTAAGTAGATAAGCTAACCAGTTACCCAAAGAAGTAGGCAAAGAATACAGATT
The DNA here is from genome assembly GCA_018246295.1 of Papilio alexanor hazarajatica. Taxonomy (NCBI): domain Eukaryota; kingdom Metazoa; phylum Arthropoda; class Insecta; order Lepidoptera; family Papilionidae; genus Papilio; species Papilio alexanor. The sequence goes on from DWLR01000246.1 coordinate 15,325, forward strand.
TAGATTTAACTACGGTCTTGGTACACTTCTCGATTCTTCTCCATTTATATATCTACACTTTATGGGTCGTCGGTTACGAGTATTGTTATATGGTTTTAGAAGTTTATTTCCCTAATATGAATTTACAATTCTCTTACTTAAGGAATATACAAGAAAAAAAATATAAAACATGTTGCAAGCGTACAAATTATTAGATATAGTAAAATAAAGAAAAGCACAAAAATGTGGGTAAACATACATAATTTGTAAACAAAACGACTGATGCGGTCGAAGTGCCGCAGATGTAATGAAGTGCGTGTAAACTAGATGTGGCATGAATTATAATGAACCGATGTTTTCCATTATTGTCATTTTGTATTAATGTTCAATTAAAATGGTCTAAACAGATAATATAAAACATATTTACCTATACCATAGCTACTCAATGCTTATATATATTTATATACACACGCACACACACATACACATTCTGATTAAATAAGTAACTGATTTACCCCAAATTATTTTTTTTATTTTTATTTATTGTTTATTGAGACTTTATATCACCTATTGTTATATCACCTTTCTATTCGTATAAATTCGTGTTAGAGTCTTCTAGCAACACTGCTTCTTATTTTTACACTATAAAATTGCCTTCCTTCACTCATCCTTTAAATTTTCACTAATTTAGTTATCTTTAACTTTTCGTTACCTAATTTTTTAGGTTGCTTAATTTTTTATATTCTATATTTTTTCTAACATTTTAGACAAATTTAAATGTATTTAAAATAGATTAATAGTTTTCATTTTCCATCAGTACATAAGTCAATATTGTAAATAATAAATTAGTTAAATACACAAGATAATTAACGTCTATTGGGCTAATTTATAATCGATCATTTGAGAAGCCATAAAATCTTGTATTAATATCATAAATATAAATTAATTACTTTAATTAAATTTGGTTCGAATATCCGATTTGTCGGCCTTTGTTGTCAGACTTCTCTATTATTTCCTCCTACGATCAAAACTTAAGGAATTATTAATTCTTAATTAATTAAAGGAATTAATTTAATGGTGAAAATGTTTTTTCAATGGTTCGTTTGGAAACAATTATAGGTACCTGTCAATTCATTTAAATACCTTAAAAAACGAATTTGTAAATTCTCAGTTTACCCCAATAGATCGAGAAACTTCAGGTCTTCTTAAAATTTGTATTAGAAATAAAAATAAAAATCCTAACAAACAGAGTTCTTAGAATGCTTAGCGAGTCGGTATTCCAAACAATATCCAATAATTCACACAAACACATCAGTGCACGTAAGTAACTCGGCGAATTTGTGTACTGAGAACAAACAGCGAGTATGAATTGTTAACAGAAATATGTTTTAAGTTTAAACTGCGGCTTGTCTAGGCGTAGTCGATGGGGAACTGTGGCGTAGTGCACAGGTAATGACGCGTTCTGAAGGACATCCCGGTATCTCAAATCTGGGAATACATGATTTAGTAGGCTATTAAAACCTCACATAATTCTATCTTCTCCCAGAGGGAATGATATCTTTTCGATATATTTCCCTAGACGGCAAATATAGAAGATATCTCCCCAACAAAAAAAGTGGTCGAATTACCTTTGAGGTTGTCGAGGTAAGAGATCTTCCTGTCGCCGTCCATGGGCACTGTGACTGCCATCACCTCTGGAGTACATTGCACTCGGGATTCTGAACCTGACAACAAATGAACGAAAATTTTAATATTATTTAATTACATTTCGAAGAGATTTTTTGGTAATTCAAACAATTACAAAAAACTAATTTTACATACGCTAACATAGAGTAACATGAAGATTATATTAATCGTTTTCCTAGCTTTAAATTATTAGTCAAAGTTTTCCAAATGTACAAACTGATCCAACACTCTGATACGATGTTGGACAATATCAGTACTGTTGCTATAGAGTAACGTGAGTATCGTCACGGACGTGACTTGTGAATGCAAAAAATTGGTTCTGCCAAAATTAGCAAACCTAATCAACAGTTCGCGTTTGGGTCCTGTAAATAGAAGTCGGCAACCGTGACGCATTGCATAACATCATTCAATTTATTTTGCAGTCATCACACGTCTATTTAAAAACAAGATTTGTTCTTATTCTGGCCACTGTTGGTGAGTTTTTTTTGTGAATTGTATGAAAGTAAACTATTAAAAAGAACACAATTCATAAAATGTGTGTCGTAAGATGTCAAATAGATCTAATTAACCTCTGCTCTGTATTGCTTGCTTTTAATGGAAGAAAATCTTTTTCTTGAATCACTGCTACATTTTATGCATCGCACGTCTATTACGTAATAGATAGAACGTTTGTATGTGAAATGTTTCTGTGTGTGTCAAGATCCTCTGAAAAGCTTAGATCTATTTTGAAGAATTTGTTGCGAATTTTTGAGTGGGTCTTTTTTTTAATAATAGCCACTTTAAATGCTGCTATTAATACAGAAATCTTTCTTAATTAGTTTATTAAAAATGTCACACGAAAGTTTTAATAATTTAAAAGCTATATTTTTAGTTGGTTTATTAAAAATGTCTCACGAAAGTTTTAATAGTTTAACAGCAATCTTGATTTCTATTTATATTTGAGTCGAAAGAAAATTATTTTAAATTAGTATGTTTGAGTACGTCCCTGGATATTTTAGGTTCAACATTGGATTTGGCAAGTCGCGTTGCGATCGGGTTCCTGGCATTATTTTTTTGATTTTTGCATATCAGAAAAGAATAGATATACATTAATAAAGTTTTTAATAGATTATTAAACATCGCAACACTTTTGCTGGACCCATTAAGGGCAGGCATGCCAATGTCCGATTTGCCATTTAAGGAATATACGTAAGGATTCTAGTAGCCATTGTTATGGTTCCAGAGAATTTCCCGAAATGATAGGGCGGTGTTCACATGCGCGGTGCGCTTACAGAGCGGAACGGGCATCGAACCTGCCCTGCCCCGAACACGGAACCCGCGACCGAGTCTATGGCGTCTATGGATTAATTGCCTCTATGGTTTAATGCTACCATAACACGGAATATACTCACAACTCATTTTTTTAATACGACACATCTATCTATGTTTGGTGTCTGATCCTTTTTCTTTGAATTCAGCCCAAAACCCAGCTGTGTGCTAGTTTATTTGCGTTCCTGGGATGTTCTAAAATATGAAATTAATTTATTTATTTTAAGAGCCTTGGTAGGAAAGACAATGTGATGCTTTATATTCCTTACTGACCTTTACAAAGTAATAAAATATATAAAAAATATTTATTCATCTAAAAGGTAAGCAAATTAAACATACATGATATCGTCAACATAACGAGAAAATGTATATGATATCTTTGTAAAGTTACCATACTATAACTATTATTACTTTTGATGTACAAGGATACTTTATTATTTTTGAGGAGTAAAAAAGAACACATTTTGAAAATCCTGATAACAAGTGTGAATATTAATTAGTAAGAGACAAACAAACATACACACAAACAGACAAAAATCTTAAAAGTCGTTGTTTTGAGTTCTATAGCATTGGTAAATACCATCTGTAATAGTTTTGCTAATTTATTTTCCATGTACAGACACCCATCAGTTACGATTTTATTATATGTATAGATTAGTTTATTAGTATATACGTTAGTTCTTTACTGGTATAGAAGAGAAGTATCTTCTAACCCTATACGAGTAGTATATGTACCCTGCAGTGTGATTTTAAGCTACATGGAGACTCCAGAATATTAGTACAGACCGGCAACGAATCTGTAAATCATTCTTACGGATGTTGATGCTAGTGGAATATGTTGATCCGCTTCCTCGTTTGCTGCCTTTTCATCATAAACTTTTTACAACAAGAAAATAATAAATTCTCGTGTATTCTACTTTAAGGTAGACACAAACAGCAAAATTTCTCAATGTTAAGCACATTGGTATGCGTAAGCTAATTAATATAAGAGATTATTAAATCAAACCATATAAATGGTGTTCCATTTTTCTTTTACTTGATTGTTGCATACAACAAAGTCTCGTATTATATTGAGATGGTGGTTATAAAAGGAAGTTGTTGCGTAGTCAGCGAGCACAAATAGAGCCGCGGACCGTAACTAGTATGCGCCTTGAACCGTAAACGCGTGCGCACAAAAACACTTCCGCGGACATACGATGCACTCCTAATATATAGTCTTAAAGAACGAAGCTATAAAGAGTGTTTAAATTTCATAATGCATATTTATTTTTATTTTCGATAAGCATTACATTTATGAATAGAGTAAATACTATATTTTTTTTGCATTAGACTTAATAAAAGTTTAATATATTTTTATTTAATGGTTGTTTTTATACCAGAAGTTGGAAGATGAACAAGCGGTCACCTACGAGTAATTGACTGTTACCCATAGATACCTTTAATTGATTCTTACTTTCCTCATTAGAAAAGGGTTGGAAGGGTAAGGGAACTACAATTAGGCGTCCGGCACCTCACACCTCAGTCGAAATGCAGAAAACTTCTACTTCATGCCTGTCTTCTGTAAGGTCGTACCAAAACTCAGAAGCCAGCCTGTGTTAAATATGTGTGACAGGCTTAGGTTAACAGATAAAAACAGCCTCTAAAGAAGTACTCGTTATTGAAAAAGTAGTTTATTTATACATGAGTATTTACTTAACGCATTTAAATGAAAGAGTTTATGCCTATAGCCATTCAGCTCGTGGCGTGGAAACGAAATTGTGACAGGTCTTTTAACGAGTAGTCCAGTCCTTTACAAACGACCTCGACTCTCTTTGAATAACGAACCTTTAAATAAAAACACTTTTTAAAATAAAACATATTACAAGGTTTATTACCGTCAGATAGAGATTTAGGCAACGGTAAAATATGGAAAGCATAAAAACAGTGGAATAATGAGAAAGATTTGATTTTGAAGAAGATTGAAGAATTGTAGAATATAAATGTGTAATCACTGTCTATTCGTCTGGAGGAAATGTTTGAAGTTTAAAATAATATTACATAACTGTATTGTGTACTCTGAACAATCGTGTCAGAAGGCCGCATGAATGCAAAATTATAATGCTTGGAACTGTCCACTTTACTTTGACTAATTTGTATGCTATTTTCATACACTAATGGAATTAAACGTATGCGAAAATTAATAAATCCGTACATTTTAAATCAAACCAGAACGCTTTTGATATGGTATCTTATTGAACAATAGTAGAAACTCGAAAGTGCACTAATATTGAAGAGTAATAAATACTTACTAATTTATTACAAGTCTTTCTTAGTCAAATTTTTCTTCTTACACCAAAACTGTTATCGGGAGTGGTAAGGTGAGCCCGAGACTGGTTTCGGGTGACCCGATCCAGAGGGCCCAATGTGGGCTCGCATAAGATGGTGGCGCTCGCCTTAAAGTCTTTGAGGGAGGCGAGCCTAAGCTCAGTATCGTCCTTATCAGGACAGGGAAAGGCGAGGGTGAGTCTGGGTGGCGGGCACAAACCCGCGCCGGGGTGATGTGACCCACTAGGTGGATGGCGGTCGCCGGACGGGACGTGGGTGAGCACGACCTCACTACCCCTCTGCTTGCAGAGGGACATTATGGCGGGACATTATGGCGTGGGAGTCGCGGTGTAACGTGCTAGTCATGCACCCATTTCGTCCACAATGGTCATAAGGGAACGTGTGGTTTTTATAGGGTATACCCACCTCCTTAAGAGTTCAGGGCCAACTCTGAGCGTGGGAGAGCCCCAGAGACCCCTTTGTCCTTATGCTTCCGAACACGGGACATGTATAAGGTTCGCATCTTTCACACGTAAAAAAAAAGGTTGATTAATGGTAAAAACTATATAATCAACAGGATTAAGATCTAATCAGGTTTATATTATTATTTAAATAAGTATTTATAACCGACATGGATTAAATGTTTTTAGGGTAGAAAAAAAAATATTAGCTTCACTCGATGTTTATTGTTATTAGCGATGCCGTAGATATATAGTCAAATAAGTTGCAAATACGTTGTTCGTATATATACAGAACTGATGAGGGAAGAAAACTAAGGAAGAGAAGTTGAGAACTGAAGGGGAATTGGGCTCCGAGCACCAACGGCGCATCCAGGGGGGGCATGGGGTATGACCCCCCCCTGAGCTGGTTCCAGGACTTAGGTGGACCACTAATTGAACATAATGCTTTTATTTATATATTTTGTCACCATACAGATTTTATGGAACTACATATCTTCAATATTTAATTAATTTAATATAATATAATCACTTTGTATGAATGCAAACGTTTGGGAACGAACCCATCGAAAATTTGAATTTTACTGCGCCACACTTGCGCCACACTTGCAGATCTTCAATGGTTGAAGATCGCCTAACCGGACTGGCACTTTTCCACGTTCATAAAAACGTACCCATTGACGTAAATGATGTAATAACGCGTTTCGGGAGAAGACGTAAAAGAAAAATTGATTTTGTTTTTTAAATATATGCATTTTGTCTGTTTCTATTTTGTTTGTTTGAAACCCTTGTCGTACCACTTCTTCACTTTTGCGGAGTTTTGTGTTATACCCCTCGACATACCTCTAGCTGTTATGACAAATCATTCACCACGGTTATGGAATATAAATAGGCTGCCTCATTCCGTGCGTGATAGTGCTTCTCTGGATGTCTTCAAGAGATTCTTTATATGTACAAGTTATTATGTGTTAAGTTTTTCAAGTGTACGATAAAGAATAAATATTTTTAAGTACAGTACTTACGTACATTAATAAAATACCTACTTTTTACTTGTATCTATTGTTATCAAAATTAAAAGTTCTTGACTTGACCACGACTATGTGACTCCCTCCTGGCGCCAAAGCTGGATCCGCCTTTGCCGAGCACTTCATCGTCAGACAAATTTCAGGAGGTTCAAAATTCTCTAATCGTGTGAAATAAATATGAAGTTTTAAAAAGAGATAACGTTATTGTGTAATTAATAATTCTATTCAAATTAAATCAGTGGCCATGAAAATGAAATTAGTAGAAACAGCTGCCCGCTCATTCTAACCGCATTTGTTAACTTTAGATTTAACATAATTTGAAAGTTCGTTTAAAATCATCCGCCTGTATTTGCCTGCGTTGCCCGTAACGATCAAGATATGTCCGGACCTGTTTGTTAAGACCTGCCTTTCAGCTGGACCTAACTAATTGCGAACACGTTTGAATGTGGAGCACCGTTTTGGAAAAGTTGTTATCATTTTATAGATCTTAATTTGTGGGCATCAACGGATTATAACATAAATTTAATGAGGTGGAAGAGTGAGACTTTTTATTTTACTTATTCATTAAAAAATCAGAGGCGAGATAAATATAAAATGGAGTGATAAATAACATGTTAATAGTGTCAATGTTTTTGTCTGAATAAGCTAGAGGTTAGTCTAATTTTTTAATTTTTTAATTGAATTCGAAATACAACTAAGGTACATTAAATTGTTCTATAAATATAATTAATTTATATTTATCGAACAATTTTAATTATATAATTAAATCTCAAATCTTTTTTTGATTTATCATATACTCGCTATGTATATATAACTGCAATAGAATTATATGTTTTTATTTGTACAAACATATTTATTTGTGAAGCTACATAAATGAAAGTCACTTTGTGAACTTAAGTATTTACATCATTAGGTCTCTTTCGTAATTTAATTGCAAGCGAGTGGTTTTGACCATATCGATGCGATGCATTCACTTCCCGCTGCAGCTTCTTGGAAGCTTTCTCAGCTTGATTTATTGACACTCAAACGGAGTCACTTGAATTATTGAAGCTTTCATCGAAAGCTTTGTTGTACCTGTTTTTTGGAATTTGTTCGTCAAATGATAACCGCTAGGCGTTTTAGAAACATGTTAAGTTAGTTACATGTTATATTACGCAAAGCCTGATTGAGGATTTTATTTTTCGTATATGTTTTCTTTCGTAAAGGCGTATCGGTAATGGCGAGGCGATGTTTATGACTTAAATCATCATGAAAATAATTTTATTACAAATGCTTTAGTGGGAATAGATTCCTTCAATTCTTCATCAAAATTAATGACAATATAATTATTTTAAATTGTATGTTGCAGGCTTATACTGAAAATTATAAAAATGTTTTAAAAGTAATGTTTTCAGTAAAAAGCAATAATTATAAAGGATTTGTCTCTAAATGTAGATTTTTTTAAAACAAATGGCCTTTTATTATCATATGTAATTAATTAACATAAATACGTTTTTCTTGATAAGCTTCGCAGGTAAGAAATTAAGTTATCGTATAATCAAGAACGTTGATCTCATATTTTGTAAATTCCGAGGGTGTCAAATGTCAGTAGTCATATGTCAACTTGTGAAGACTATCTCGTGGTCAGTTAATTTTCTTTATGCTAGCGACGGCGTCGTAAGCGTGTTAGGACCACTGAAAATGGCCGCCGCGTGAGCAATATAAATCTAACGTAGGATTTTATACGACGTCCCTTTATGTGGACGGCTTGGAGGTAACTGTTTGTAGCTTTGTGTTCAGCTTAATAAACTCTAGCGAGATACATATTTTCCCTACAATAGTTTGTACGTTTTCGGAAATATTATCTGAACGTAAAGCCAGCTGCTTCTACGTGCCTACATCAACGCATATATACTCGTCATTTAAAGGTATGATTCAACTAATTTTGTTGACATAAGTTCGTTTAGATTATGCCAGTTTTATTCATTAAAATGTAATTTATACCATCTTCAAAACTTCATTAAGTTTATGATGAAATTACTTTATCGTTTGCTTAACAAATATTGTTGTTAGATTTCCTTTTGTATTCAAATTATAAAATATAAAGATAAAGAAATTAATAAAGTTTACAAAACATTTACAAATCAGTTGTTCTTCTTGTAACTTGCACCACAAATTCACACTACAAAGATGTTTCGTTAGCCGAAGAACTGTTAAAAGGAAATGGTTAAATCGGAAAGATTTTATTTAGAGATTCAGTAGCGATTGGCTATCGGAGAGACTTTCCGTCGACTTTAGATTAGCACAACCTTTTGCCGCTTTTAATGACCATCTAGAGATAGAGTTATTGTCTAATTCTTTGAAAACTTACAGGCTAAATTTAAATGGATATAAAACTTTAGTTTAGCTTAATTAACTAACGATAATTAAATGAATTAGTTCTTATTCAGGATAAAGTGCATCGTTAAAGTATAGACAGAAATATCATTCTCCATGGTACTTCTTTTCAGAATATTTTTAACTCGTAAATATATAAATAAATACACTTGTCTTTTCTAAACTCTCAACTACACAAAACACTGCGGAATTTGTGACTTTGTTCTATCTATGTTTCAGTACTTTAGCAATTGCATTATTATTATTTTGATTGGTTATTTAACGTATTCCCAAGGAGGGTTGGCGTCAGGCAGGCGGCCGGCCGTAAAACTATAGCCAAAACCAGTAGCAGTATGGACTACATTAGAATCCAGGATACATGAAAAAGTAGTACATACTGTGCCGACCCTACGCAAGTGGGAAAAGGGCAGGAAGATATATATTGGTTACTTAACGTAGTAATGTAACGTTACGTATTGTAGAATTTGCGCGCCCATTACGCCACAGACGGTTCGATATTCGAACGCCGGTCACGTAAGTACGGCGCAGTTTGCCGCCATCGCACCGGATGCACGGGGCCGGATGCGCCGGCGCAGACAAGTGACCGCTTCTTTGTTGTTTATGCCCTATTTTTTACTTTCTCTTTTGTATGAAGTTTTACCTATAATTTCCTACAATTCATATATGCTAATTACTATTATAGGTTGCTTTTATGTTATCAAGGATATGGATATTTTAATATAACTTTAATCTCGAAAGCCTTAATTTAAGCTTATTTTTCGTAAATCTTATTGACAATTAACCTATCACCACACACCCGAAAACGATCAATATAGAATATAGGTATTTGCGCATAAATTTGAAATGTATATGTGTATTATATATTTTACATTAGTTTTTGCAACCTTGTGAGGAATTTATTAAAATTTGTATTAAAGTATATACGCTATTAATAAATCAAAGTTATAAAAAAATAATTTGGATTAAAAATACGAGAATCGCCGAATTTTTTTGTTTTAAGTGCTAAGGTGTTTTAAGTGCATAGATATATACGTGGCATCAAGGGCCTTTACTAAAGTTTATATTTCTACACAAATTCCTTAGGGTTTTACGTGTATTGTTTATTTTGACACGGCATTTGAACCATGGCTCTTGTCGTAGACAAACATCTTTACTGATTAATTCCCACGATATAATCTAATACCTTACGACATATTTGTGAAGAGGAATTACATATATAGATAATTACACTCAGACACACGACAAACAGACATGTTCATGCACACAAATTTTTGTCCTGGGTGGGAATCGAACCCACGACCTGCGGCGTGAGAGGCAAGTATCTTTATCACTGCGCCAACCGTTCAGTCAGTATATATATATATGCTTTTAATTCAAAGTTGTGCGCCATTTTATGTCAAAGTTAGCATTGTTATTGATTTCCCGTCAATCGCATGCGAACCACATCTGGTGTTATTTCACAAAACAACCTCTCAGTCGGTTAGGATTTACCACTCATTCAATTATCGGCGTCTCGTTCCTCTGACGGCATAAGAAATATAATTATCTCAGAGTAACACTTGTGAGTCGGGAGAGGCAATAACAGTAACATGTCTGGTCCATGCTGTAAGCTAGTTGGACAGTCAGGTGCGCTGGACCGTCACATATTATCATATTTATGGCAACGTGTTTTATGACAGGTGAAAAAGTGGCACAGGAGGTAACTGTTACGATAGTGATGTGCAATTCCTCGATAAATAAATAAATATTGAATTATAATAAATAAATTTGATAATCACGCATGCGCGTAACGCGGAGGCATTGGTACAATTCATAGATTTTCATTTGGCATGATCCTGGTACATCTCGAACGCTTCTTCCACATCTATAAATCTACGCATCGGGTGTATGCGTAGATTTATAGATGTGGAATCAGTTAATTAATATCCAGACAAAACGATAACAAGGGCCAAGCATCGGTATGTGTACTATTAAGTGAAGCTTGAGTTTAAGATCTTTAACAAAATCAATTTAAATATAAAACTAAACAATTTATTGAAAACATTTATAAATATTTCATACTAAATATTTTTATCATAATAATTCGAAGATCAAGTACAATTTTGGCCGGTATACCTAATTAAATATTGATGACAATAAAGTTTAAAAGAATATCGATATCGACAAGAAATGGGTATATCACTTAAGATGCCTTTTATTTATCGATAAATACTGCAAAACAATTCTGAGAGAGGATCTATATTTAAACCATCGGTTGTAAAAATAAACCAGTATTTAATTAAACCGTTCTTTGAAGTTTATTTTTGCTCGTACTTTTAGCCTTAGGGTTTGTTAAGGTATTTATTTATGAAACATGTTTTTAGTGATAACGATTCTGCTTTATTAAGAATTGAAAGTAAGACCTCTAGATTGTATAAGGTAAGATTATAAGATGTTAACTCTGCAGTCTGGATCAATTAAGTCAATGGATGTAATTAACCTTCTTTGACTTTTTTTTGTAAAATATATCATATGATGAATTTAATATATACTATATTATAGCTAGCTGTAGCTTCTTTTTAGGACAATTTTATTATGTTTTACACTTGCATCTATGTAACGAGATCTCTCCATGAAAATTCCACTAAGTCGTAGATGACAGATTTATTTGAAAATTCGGACTTTTATAATGGACTGATGACAATATGTTTTTAAAAACTTTGTCCAAACCAAAATCATCAGGCAAATCCTTTTTTTATATTAAGAATAACAGCACCTAGTTAAAAATTGAAATAACAAGATATACTTTGTGTAATGAGATCTTAATTTTTTTTGTTAGTTTTTTAATCACGTGTTTATGCGTTTGTGCTTAACTTATAAGTCGTTAACGGGCGAGTGTATTTGCTGATAGGATTAGCGGCCATAAACTCGAGAAGTGTCGTGGTCTGTGACCGCAAGTGAAGCCTGTACGAAGCGTGAAGGTCCCAAATGTCGCATTGTTGTGATTATTTGTTCGCTCACCGCAATTACCTGGTTAGGGCTTTCTGTCGGAAAACTAATATTATGATGATATATGAACGTGTCGAGGTAACCGGTATGTTAATGACGGTCAGGATATATTTCTTGGTGAATCGGTGTACTCATCAAGTTCAAATAACCATTCATCCTCTTCTTCTAAATATATTTCAGTATGATTTAAGAGTATATCTTTTTTCTTCGTACACAAATGTTAGACGTCTAATATTTAAACCATCTGCATGATATTTAGCGTCAGATACAAGCTATACTCTTAATCGTTTTAGAAACGTCGTCAGAGAAATTATTCATATCGTTAACCCAGTAGGAATCAGTTTTTATTGTTAAGATTGACCAGGTATTGCCAGACCACAAGACAGGTCAATTTTCTAAGCATTAACCGAATTAGAAGATAATTCTATAGTGATTAAAAATCTACATACAATAAATTTCGTAGAAACGTTTATAAAAAGAGTAAGTTAATAAAGTCGATCGTAACATATTACAATAGGTAATAACCCTCGATAGTTGGTTTAACGGATTTGTAATGTGACTTACTATGACTATAAATAAAATAATGTATTATAAATCAAATCACATAAAATGGAAGTGGGTTTTTTCTTTGATAAAAATTTTAAAAGGTAATTTGTTAATTTTTGCAGTTTTCTCATTCACAATACATAAATTATCGATCATTCTTTTTATCCGGTTTGTGGTACGCCACTAGTAATTTGTAATATCCCACATTAAAATAGATTAATCTTAGATTTATTAAAGAAACGCATAAATAGTCGAACGTCGAATAATTTCTGCTTGTTGATCGCAGGGTATGCACATTTGGATATCGACGTATGCAGTAATTCATGATGTAGCATAGGGATATGGTTTTAAAATGCAACAAGGCGATATAGATAGCTTAACTCATCTTGGCGCGTGGCGCTACAGCTTGTATAGAACCAGTGGCTGAGTGTGCATGACACGAGGCTGATCGGGTGACGACTGTCGCGATACCACCGTACAAGTCAAAGAAGCATATTACAACAGAACAATTTATTGTTATGCACACGTATACATATACTAGCTATATAGTGACAACTCACCAAACGAGTCCAATTGTAATTCTAAATTGTGGCGAATTTAGAATTTCAAACACACACAAAACGGTTATGGCTTTAACACAAAAGTTTTCTATGCAGACAAAAAAATCGCGCCAAGTTGAGTTAAACTAACTATAGAGAATACGCGTAAACTAGATAGAGGGATCTAAGTGGACCGGAGCTCGCGGGGCCCATTTACCCAGTCCGGGTGCTGAGGGCACGGAAGTGCTGTTAGAGCGGCTCGACCACACGGGCCGCGAGTTATGCCGCCTGCCACACGACTGGGTAATTTTTCCTGTTATTTGTCTCCTTAGTTAACTCTAACACGCGATACGTACGTATGCAAACAGCATAATAAAGTGTAATAGGGCAAATATATGATAAGCATAAAAAGGACATTTTTTTTATTTTTAATGTGTGTAGGAAGAAATCTTGGTCTGCGTTAATGTGTTTTGTAAAAGATGCAAGAACCTGCAAAATTATTATTTTTTTTTGTCTTCTACATTTTTTGATTTATGATTCCACAACGTAATAATGTAATTTGATGGATTCCGGTCAACGGGAAAGGGAGCGAAATGATCGATCATCACGCAATAAGGCCTGTGACACACTGACCTAGACATAGGCCACACAACCTAGCCGTCAGGTCATCTCCGTGTGTACGAGTCCTAACAAGCCACAGTACATTACTCACGCCCTGTGGCGAATCGTGCGTGTTTCCATGCATCCATTCAAATGTACGAACAGACCGTTGACCTCGGCGTCGGTGTTTGTAAATATGTGAGTGATGTAGCGACTATGAAATATAATTAAAGGTTCTATATTACCCAGCTTAACAAAATTTAATCATTTGTTATCATTTGTTGTTATTATATTGTTGTTATTGTGTCAAATATCATTAGTCGCAAAGCAGTCTAAAAACTTGTAATGCTAATAATAAACATTTAAAGTTACTGTTTTTGAAATCTATAACATAAGTAGTATAACAATTTTAATACCCAATTAAACTAAACTGAAATTAGTTAAATTTGAATTTAAATATAAGTTACTATTAAAATGCTATATGTAATATATTCAGAGCTTTCAATTAGTGTTGGAACGCCTTGTTTATCCTTATTGTACAAGGACATTATTTCTATTACTTGATTCAATTTTGCAATATTGACATAAATCGATAAGTCGTTGTAAAACAATCTTCGTCAATAACGTTGAGTTCAAACGAATAATATTAATGGAATCACGGGCCGTATAATTCAAAAATGAATTTTAGTTTTGTCAAAACATATTCTTCTAGTCCATCTTTTAATATGCATGTGAAGATTCGTTCTTTCGGTTCTTGTGTTTCGCATATTTAAAATACCTATCCCATATCGACTTATTAAGTTGAAAAGTTTCAGCATGAGGTTATAGCGCTTAATACGTAAAAGGAAACGCTCGATAAATATAGACATGAATCTGATACAAGACACGCAATTTTTTTTGTGCCTGATTTGCCACTGTTTGCCTTGAGGAGGCATTTACAGTAACGCCGGGCCTGAGGCGGCAGAGCGCTGAGCTAAGCCTCGTTAAGAGTAACTAAGCTCGAGGGCTCCCTCGGGAGCCTCGGCTCGGGCCATGACTATATTATTATCACCGGATTGGGAGGCCGCCGAGCTCTTAGATCGCTTCGGCGGACGCTCCATGGAGTGACTGGG
>DWLR01000247.1:0-30217 GCA_018246295.1 Papilio alexanor hazarajatica
GGGGAGGCGCGCAGCGCTCGGCGCTCTTCGCGTAAAGACGTCCTTACGTCATTACGTATCACCACCCTGCCCCGGGGAAGGGGAGGCGCGCAGCGCTCAGCGCTCCCCGCGTAAAGACGTCCTTACGTCATTACGTGCCACTACCCTGCCCCGGGGGAGGGGAGGCGCGCAGCGCTCGGCGCTCTCCGCGTAAAGACGTCATTACGGCGTTACGTGTAATCTTGGCATAAAATCACTAAGCATCAGGCTTCAGCCTCTCGACAAAGTCTGGAGCGGGCAGAAACGCAGTCTAGTCCAAAGCTCAAACGCTTTGCGTCACACTGAGGCACTCGTGCTGCGCGCTTATCTATCGTGCGATGACACACCACGCGTCGTTACGTATTTACGTAACACGTCATTACGTCGTTGCGTAACGCTGTAATGACGCATATAATCACGAGACATCAAGGGGATGAGACATGCCTATACTCACGATCGCTTCCTTCAAGGGAGGCCCTGGCAAAACCACGCTGTGCCAAATCATCGCTTCACATTGTGCTGCTATCGGACTGCGTATTGCCGTGATTGACGCGGATCCGACTAAGGCGATGTCCGACTGGCACAAGAGCACGTATGAAGGTGCTAAATTCACCTGCGTTCACGAGATCTCGGAACGAAGAATTGCAGACCTAGCACTCGATCTTGATCAGAAGAATGATCTTGTGCTGATCGACACCGCTGGTTTCGGCAACCTCGCCGGTGCAGTAGCTATGACTGTGGCAGACAATATACTGGTCCCACTGACAGCCGGAGCGGCGGATCTCAATCAAGCGGAGGAGACGATCAAACAAGCAAAAGGTCTCGCGTCGGCCGCGCGGCGTCAGATCGAGGTTCGGGCAATCATGAACAGGCTCTCAAAGACGAATCTCACAAAACACGCGGAGGTCGAGCTACGCTCCGCGGGAATCCCGACCCTTACGTCCACCATCTCTCATCGTACCGCTTTCGGCGAGATCTCATACTCCGGAGTATTACCCGCAAAAGGGCCCGGTGCAGACGAGGTGCAGGCTCTGATTGCCGAGCTCACCCAAATCGGCTGGATACCAAGTAATTCTCGCAGCGTAGACCAAGTGGAGCCGAGCTGATGCTGAAGCCACGCATCCGTCATAACGCCGAGGCAATCACCGCAGCAGCTCTTGGAGAAGCTCAGACGAGCCAAGAGCGCCCGCAGCCGTCCGCAAACAGGGGAGCGGAAGCGCTGCAAACAGCACGCGCGGTAAATCCACGGTTGCCGCCGGCACAGATCGAGCCTGAGGACAAATCAGTCAATCATAACATGCGCGTCCGGAGGAGTACTCTACGGGCCCTCGGCATTGCCGCAGAAGCCAAGGGAATGAGTGTGAAACAACTCATCATGACCTTAGTGCATGAAGCTGGTATCGAGGTAGCTGCGGCAGACTTAGAAAACGGAAAAATCACGCCATGGCGTGATCGTTGATCATCGTGCGACCTTCGAACTCGTATGTCCTTAAAACCGGCTACGGCCCGGATTACGTGCTTTCACACTGGCCTCGTCGATATAGGTCTCGACAACCTGCAGACT
Source organism: Papilio alexanor hazarajatica (assembly GCA_018246295.1). NCBI lineage: Eukaryota > Metazoa > Arthropoda > Insecta > Lepidoptera > Papilionidae > Papilio > Papilio alexanor. The sequence continues at coordinate 1,583 of DWLR01000247.1, forward strand.
CTTGTGACGCGAGAAACGCTTGAGCTCGAGCAGGTCGTATCCATCCTGGGCGCCGGTGTTGATCGCACCGCGCCGCAGGCTGTGGCCTGAGAAGTCACCTTCCAGTCCCGCAGCGGCGCATCGCTTGCGAATGATGTCCGCGATCGCACGGTCGGAAAGCGCGTCCTCGCCGATCTTCGGCAGGGCAGGGGAGGGCATACCGGCTTTAACCTGGGCAGGTAGCCAGACCCTGCGAAACACAGGCCCCTCTTTGATACCAGCCACACGGAACCAGGCGTTAAGCGCGAGAATAGGGCAGTGACGAGTTATCCCAGAAGGAATGCCGATTAGTTCGCCTTTGCGCGCCTTGTCGCCCTTCGAGTGTCGCAAACGAACGATCAAGCCGTCTTCGGAAAAGGTCAGGTCGGACACAAGCAACCCTGACAGCTCAGAACGACGAAACGCCCCTGCAAAGCCCAGAAGCAGGATAGCCCGGTCTCTGCGCGAAGTCGGGTCCAGACCAAGTATCGCGTCAACTGCCTCCGTCAATGACTCCCAGGTAAGAGCCGTCTTCTGCTCCGGCTGTGGGTTGATTGCATTGCGCCGAATACCTGCCAACGCCCCTGAGACTAAAGGATGGCTCGTAGGAATAGCGATCTGTGCTAGGTGATGCAGATAGCGCAGGGCCGCACGGTGGATATCAATCGTGGATACCTTGCGCGCACGCAGGGCCATATCAGAGAGATAGGCGGCGACGTCGTCACTGCGAGCGGGAAGGGCAGGGAGATTGTGGTCGCTTGCCCAGCGGCACCAGCCACGCACAGCCGAGCGATAGGTCCGCAGCGTGTTGCCTGACTTGGCCAACTGGTTGAACACCTCGGCGGCATCGCGGGCCGTCTGCAGGGTCCCGTCATGCTCAGGCAGGATGATCGAGGAGACATGCGAGAACCACGCCGAGACGGCGGCGGGCGGTTGGCCGATAGGGCAGGGAGGTAGCTCTGCAAGTACCTTACCTGACCCCGCGCTACGAACCTCTCCCAACTCACCGACGAAGCGAGGCACACCGTTTTCTACCTCGAGGCACAAGGTTAGCTTTTGTTGCTTAGGGAGAACGCCGACCAGCCTTCGTAGTGCTGCAAGAGCCTGATCACTCGTCTCGGCCGGCTCTGCGATTATCGTGTCGTCAGCGAAGTCACCGTTCGGTAATTGGCCGCCGGTAAGAATTACGGAAAGGGGAGGGGTAAACACTGCCTGCGATAAGATTGCGGTCGCGTTGCGCAGCTCCGCATTTCCGATGAGACCAATCGCTGTGCCATCCAGGCGATCGAGGACGGCTTGCCTGCCTGCCGATCGGCTTCCAAACAGTCTCACCTCATCAATCATAGATGTGTAGTCCGCCTAAACCTCATCCCCGCTACGCATACCACGGTCGAAACGCAGTGCGAACTTACGGATTGCAGTTGGGACAAGGGTGCATGGCCGTTCTCCCGGCCCGGATCGTGTGCCGGCTCGAATAGCTTCGTTGATTGCATTATTTGCTTATGATATCAGTGCAATCGTGGACGGAAGAGAGGATAGTAAGTCATGGCATCTATAACGATCCGTAATTTACCTGACGATGTACATCGTGCCATTCGTGTTCGTGCCGCGCATCACGGTCGCAGCACTGAGGCCGAGGTTCGGGACATCTTGCAACAGGCGTCTAAGCCAGTTGGCCGCATGAAGCTCGGCACGTTATTGGTCTCCATTGCCAGTGAGGCAGGCGGTCTCACCGACCAAGAGCATGCTCTGTTCGAGCGCAGCAAGACGCCGGCAGCACCTATGAGCCTCGACGAATGATCGTGTTGGACACCAACGTAATCTCCGAACTGTGGAAGCGGGAACCGGATCCGGCGGTCTTGGCCTGGATCGACGCCCAAGTCGTGGAAAGCCTTTACCTGGCCTCTGTCACCGTTGCCGAACTCCGTTTCGGTATCGCCGCTATGCCAGCTGGCAAGCGACGCGCGATTTATCATGATCGACTTGAGCGGGAAGTGCTGCCTGTCTTCAGGGGCCGCATACTGCCCTTCGATTTGGAAACATCAAAAAACTACGCCACATTGATGGCGAACGCACGCGCTGGCGGCCGCGCGATTGCGAAAGAAGATGGCTACATCGCAGCCACCGCGCATGCGAATGGCATGATGATCGCCACTCGAGATGTCAGCCCGTTCGAAGCCGCAGGCCTTTCAATTATCAACCCCTGGGAGGGTAATACAGATACATGACAACCTCCTACGAGCCGGAAATTTGCCGCGAGACCGACATGGGAATGACGTTGGCACGGTGAGCGACGATAATTCCGGAGACATTACAATCCGCAGTCACGGTCGTCGCGGAGACGTTGACTGGGGGATAATAAGGGTTGACCCTAATACGAAAGATTTTGTCTTTGAGAGCTTGCACCAAGAGACAAAGTCATCGTCAGGGATCTGCGGCGACGAAGGATACGTTTTCGGAAAAGTCGTAAAAGACGCAGGTGGCGCGCTGCCCTTCTGGGATCCAGATCTATACTCAGACCAGTGAAAGACGATGACAGATATAAATTATACGACCGAGGCTAGCTTTCCACCATCCCTGCGCCCCGCGCTTCAAGCCCTTGTCGCCGAGGCGGCGGCAGATGCAGCAGAATCAAAAGAACTTGCGGCCGCTTCTACAGATGAACTTGTTACTGCCGCCACGGTGAAGGACGGGCTGGAATGGTCGGCGTCAATCTTGAGATAGACGCTGCATATCAAGTCTGGTCCTTAATCTCTCTCAATTCTCAGACCGGTTGGCTCGATGGACCTCGTGATGCGGCCGACGCACTAGTCGCGGTGCAGCGGCTGTGTCAGTACATTGGTGAGGGGGCTGACTACGCAGGTTTCTCAGGAAGGGGTTAAGCAAATGGCTGACAACGATACGACCTCGGGAGTTGTCAGTCAGCGCGAATAAAGCCTGAAAGCACCAGCCAGCTCCATCAACCGAGGGTTCTTCAATCCCTCCACCTCGTCCTGAGAGGCGCAGTTTGACCACACTCCTTTCCTGGGTGTCGTTTAGCGACACCGGAGAATCCCCCGACAAGCCCCGCGCTGTCTATCTCGCGTCTGACAGTAGGATCACTTGGAAAACTAGCGCCCGTCGCTGGGACAGCGGCCGCAAGGTATTCGCGACAACAACCGCGCCACATCTCTTCGGGTTTTGTGGCGATGTCGTCCTTCCGAACTTTATCCTAGGCCAGGTGTCGGCGGCGATCGAGGCGGGCATCTTGATCGATCCACTTGCGACGGCGGACGAACAGCACCAAGCGGTGCTCGGCGCGGTTCGGCGCTGCGTAACAACGGCTGTTGCGACACCATCCCTAGACTTCACAATCCACCACCTGATGCGCTCGGCTGATTGGCCGATTACGGAGTTTCGTGCATGGACAATTGATTACGATGTCACGGAAGGGCAGTGTACGTCGTCACCTATCGCCATTCCCGCGACCACCGGGCTTATTAAGTCCTTCGGCACAGGTCAGGATGCGGCAAGGAAGCATCGGGTCAATTGGTTGAACTCCGATATCGGCACCCGCAGTCAGGCGATCCTATCCGCATTCCACGATGCTATCATCTCGGGAGATGATCCCCTGTCTGGAGGCGCGCCCCAATTGGCGGCGCTTTACACCCGTGGCCCGCCCCAACAAATCGGAATCGTCATCGGAGAACGTCGGTTCCTCAATGGGCTGGAGGTCGAGGTCTCGCCAATGCTTAATGCGATCGAGTGGCGAGACCAGCTTGGGCAGAGAGTTGATCCGGTAACGGGCCTCTTGAGGTCGGGTGCGCGGCGCTTCGTTCGCCCAGGTCGACTGTAGTCTTACATCCGCCGAATACTGCACCGCGCCGGAACCGATATAGATCAACATTCGTACTTCTTGCGTTGATGTCCGCTTTCTGGAAACGAATATTTAGGCCGCCAGGTCTACGAAGAGGCGGAAGCTGACATCCTTCATTGAGCGCGGCCGTATAGGCAGGGAGATGACCTGCGCTGCATCGGAACCGCGCCTCTGAGACACGCTTTTCGGCCCGTCCACCGTCGTTTCGCGCGCATCACACCTACTTCCGATAATATAAGAAAACGGAAGTAGGTCGGCACTGAGAGAACTCCGCCAAAAGCTCTTCGTCCTGAATGGCGGCAAACGCTACTGTCTGCTTTGCGGCCCAAACTCCTGAAAGTGGACGTCTGCGCCGATCCCAGGGCGGTTCAGTGCGCTACGTGGTCGGTGGCTTCAAAGCATACACCGTAGAGCTATCAGCGCGCGTTGACGGCTTCATCCGCCACCCCGCGCATTCGCTCCATTGCCCGAACATAGGTTCCAGCCTATATACAGTAGGCGGGTCAGAAATCTTGAATCCCGCAGAGTAGGTAGATGAGATGGGCCATAGCCTGAGCAATATTACCACCGCGCTTCCTCTCGAAGAGCAAACGTTCATCGATGCCAGCTGTCAGGACGTGAACCAAACAGTAGAAGGCTTGCGCGAGCTACGGCAGATTGCAGGCAAGGCCCAAGCGGAGATCGCTTCTACCCTCAATATCAAGCAGCCTTCGGTTTCTCAGATTGAGCAACAGACTGATATGTATCTCTCCACGCTTCGCAGCTATGTTGAAGCCGTGGGGGGAGAACTTCAACTGACGGTAAAGCTACCGCACAGGCCCGCCTTGCAGATTCACCAGCTCGGCGATGCCGGTGCTCCTCCGCAGGCCGCGGCCCGTAGCCGTCGCACGCAGGCGCAGATCGGCGGTCGCCGTGGGCGCTAGTTATCCAACGAAGATCATCCTGGCGTTTCGAAGCGGCGGCGTCTGTGCCTTCCCGAAGTGCGGCAAGCATCTCACCTACGACGCTCAGGTGGGAGACGACACCTATGTCGGCGAGGCGGCGCACATCCGTGGCGAGAAACCGACCGCGGCCCGCTATGACGCCTTGATGACCAATGAGGAGCGCGATAACGTCCGAAACCTCGTCTATCTTTGCACCGATCACCACACGATTATCGACAAGGTCGAGGCCGATTGACCGACCGCGACTCTACTGCAACTAAAGGAAAGCCACGAAAAGCAGGTCCGCCAAGCCATGGAAGAGGCCTTCACGGACGTCGCCTTTCCCGAATTGCAGAACGCCGTCTCCTGGGTTGCGAGCCAAGCACCGGCCCCGAACGGCTCTTTCGAGCTCCTCGCGCCCGACGAGAAGATCAAAAAGAATTCGCTTTCGAATGGATCTCGCCACATCATCGCTGCCGGCCTCACCTCGCGAACCACTGTTGGCGATTATGTCGAGGCCGAAGCGCAGCTCGATCCCGACTTTCCCGAGCGGCTGAAGGCCGGCTTTCTCGAAGAATATTATGCTCGCCGGAAAGAGGGCCATAAGGGTGACGAGCTTTTCGAGTTGATGTGTGCCTTTGCCCAGCGCGGTCTGCGTCGACAAGCCGACAAGACCGCAGGCATCGCCGTTCTGATCTATCTCTTCGAAATCTGCGACGTGTTTGAGAAATGATTCTTCCGACCAAACATATCCCGCCGAACGAGGCGCTGATCGGCGTCGGCGCCACGCTGCTCGCGCATCTGAGCATGCCCATGACTGTTTCGGGCCTGTGGGAGCGTCTGCGCACGGAACCGAATGTCGGGAACTTTGAGCGGTTTGTGCTGGCCTCGAACCTCCTCTATCTGATCGGTGCGATCGAGATCCGGGACGGCCTTATCGTCAGGACCGCCTCATGATCAGAGCCGTCCGCGCCAACCAGAAAGGCTTTCACACCGCGCTCCTACAGCCGGGAGTCAATCTTATCTTGGCCGACCGATCCACCTCGGCCGGTGACAAGGACACTACGAATGCCCTAGGCAAATCGACGCTCATCGAGATCATCGATTTCTGCCTCGCCAGCAATACCTCACCCGGAAAAGGGCTTCGCATCGAGGCTTTGCAGGGGTGGTCGTTCACGCTGGAACTCTCCCTGTGCGGCCGCGAGGTCGCCGTGACGCGAGCGACCGATACACCCGCATTCTTCGCGATCGATGGAACCACCGACGATTGGCCCGTCCAGCCAACACCGAACAAAGAAGGCGTTCCGGGTCTTGACGCCAAGAAATGGCGAGCCGTTCTTGCCTGGGCCCTATTCGGTATTAGCGATCTGTCGGCGGAATCCGGATACAAGCCGTCGGTGCGGTCGCTGCTTTCCTATTTCGTACGCAACCAGACAGCCGCCTACAACTTCCCCTTCAAGCATTTCGACAATCAGAAGACTTGGGACATTCAGGTCCACAATGCTTTCCTTCTTGGCTTGAATTGGGAGAAAGCCGCGACCTGGCAGCAGCTCAAAGACCAAAAGAACGCGCTTGATGCGCTCAAACAGGCCATCAAGACTGGAGCCGTCGACGGCGAACTGGCCTCGCTCGGTGAACTCGAAGCCGAGCGCCTGCGCCTTGCAACCCAGCTAGAGCGTGAACGCGAAGCGCTGTCGAATTTTCGCGTTCTTCCGCAGTACCGTGAAATCGAGACTCAGGCGAACCTTCTGACCAGCGAAATCCATAGCCTAGTCAATGGCAATATCGTGGATAAGCGTCGGCTCGATCGCTACCGTGACTCGTTGGTGAGCGAGGACGCTCCGACCGAAGACCGTCTAGAAGACCTTTACGGCGAGGCGGGCATCGCTCTGCCTGGCGCCGTCAAGAAGACGCTGGCAGATGCACGGGAATTCAACGCCCAGATCATCGCCAATCGTCGTAAGTTCATCGCCGGCGAGATTGCCGCGCTAGAAGCTGCCATCACCGAGCGTGAGACAGACATCGCGACCCTTACGGATCGTCGTGCCAAGTACCTCAGTGCGCTTGTCGGACAGGGCGCGCTGGAAGAGCTGACACAATTACAGGAGTTGCATACAGCCACCCGGCTGAAGGTCGACGAACTGACCAACAGGATCACCCAGCTTCGTCAGATGACCACCAAGGCGGACACGATCAAGGTCGAAACCGTTGAGCTGAAACGCGCCACGACCCTCGACTATGAAGAGCGGCGTGCGCTGTGGTCAAAGGCGCTTAGCCTTTTCTCAGAGTTCTCGGAGAACCTCTACAAGTCGCCCGGCCGCCTGGTCATCGATATTGATGACACCGGCTACAAGTTCGACGTCGAGATCGCAGGCAGTCCGAGCGAGGGCATCAGCAAGATGAAAATCTTCTGCTACGATCTCATGCTGATCTCGTTCGCACGTCAGCGTGGTCTCGGGATCGACTTCCTGATCCACGACAGCACGATTTTCGACGGTGTTGACCCGCGGCAGCGCGCCCATGCTCTGGAACTTGCCGCCGCAATGGCTGCAAAACATGACTTCCAATACATCTGTACACTCAATACCGACATGGTGCCTGTGGGCGACTTTACGTCAGGCTTCGATTACGCGAGCCTCGTCCGCCTTCGGCTTACCGATACTGATCCGACAGGAAGCCTCCTCGGGTTCCGTTATTGAGCGGGGATGACATGAATCACAATCGCGCCGATAGGACGTTCCCAGCATGAGATCTGTGCCATTCACCCGACCCACGTTGATCGCCGCCGTTGAGCTTCTGGGGCAACATACTCAGGCACGGTTCGATCAGACAGTCCTCCGCCTCGGGTTGGAAGACCTGTTTCCCAATAACAACTCCCTCAGCGTCGCCAACAAGTGCGCCTTGCTGGGCCGGATCGTTGTGCAGCGAGCCGAGGCCGTGCTCGACACGCTCGAAGGCAGCATGACCCTCGGCGAGGCAGTGATCCGGCAAGCCGCGCACCTAGCGCAACAACACACTACGCACGACCTGCAAACGGCCTTCGCACGTGGCCTTGCGCGCGATGGATACGTTTTGACGTGGGACGCCTCCAGCCAAAACGCGTCCATCCGCGCGGCACTGCCTAGCGATATCCAGCTCCCCCAAACGGACGACGAGGTGCATCTACTTCTCAAGTCATCCGGCTTCGAAACCCCGCTCGGTCATCTTGACCAAGCCGTCGAAGCACATACCCGCGGTGATTGGGCCGCTTGCAACAGCCAACTCCGGACCTTCCTAGAGAGTCTGTTCGACAATATCGCGCGCAGCGTGCGACCGGAGGAAGCGGGTCGGCGGCCTAGTTCAGAAAACCGGCGTGCTTTGCTAGCAGAAATCGGCTTCCTTGCCACAGATCGCAACGAGTGGACCCACGACGGAAAGAATTACGTCAACGGTCTCTTCAAAATGCTCCATACAGAGGGTTCGCATCCGGGTCTCTCGGATGAAGACCACAGTACCTTCCGGCTGCATGTCGTTCTTGTCACCGCCAGAACCTTCCTTCGGCGGTTCGCTTACCACCAGTGAGACCTATACGGCATTCGGTGCACAAGAGGAGTTGGAAGTAGCTGCCGACGTGCCTGACGCTGGAGAATGGCACAAGACTGTTTATCAATTCGCAAGTAATCCTATTCGATCCGCCGAGCCCTCGACGTAACCGAAATATCGAATATCTTATAGTATACCAGTGTCAGTATACTATTCCGCCGTAGGGTCTCGAGCGCAGCCACACAGGAAGAAAGGCGATCTGAACTTTATTGACAACGATCCTCTGCGGCAAGCATTCCAGCCCATCCTCCTCCGTTTTGCGCCCACCCCCACCTACTTCCGATAATAAGAAGAAGCGGAAGTAGGTAAATGGCGGGAAACAGCCATTTTTTCCGTTCGTCGATCTTATCACCCTAACCGCCCATGCGTTCGACGTAACGATCATCTTTACATCGTTAATGTAATGCATTACCTTACATGCATGGAGATCGAGAGCATCAGCCACAAAGGCCTCCGACGTTTTTTTGAGACAGGAAATGCCGAAGGGCTGGTCGGCGATGTAAGCCGGTTACGAAAGATGCTCGCCCTCATCGACGCTGCGGAATCACTCGATGAGCTCACGGTGCCTCCAAATTATAGCCTGCATCCTTTGGTCGGAGAGCGGGCAGGCACCTGGTCCATGACCGTCACTAAAAACTGGCGGCTTACTTTTCGTCTCAATGAGCAGGGACAACTCTGCGAAATGGCTTTGGAGGACTACCATGGCGCTTAAGATGCATAGCTCGCTAGCAGTCCATGTCGGGGACTGGATCAAAACCGAGCTTCTTGAGCCTCAGAATATCAGGATCAACACTGTCGCCGAGCATCTGGGCGTTTCCCGCCAGGCGATCAGCGCCCTTCTGAATGGGAGATGCGGACTAACCGCGGAGATGGCGATCCGCTTTGAAAAGGCCTTTGGCGTACGAGCCGAAACGCTGATGCGCATGCAGGGCACCTTCGACCTTGCTCAGGCCAGAGCGCACGCAAGCAATCTGCATGTCCAGCATTTCGAGCTCCCGAGCCGGGTTGATATCGCGGAGCGACGGGTATGAGGCAACATTCCGTCGTGTAGAGAGGGCAGGGGTTTATTCAACTGCTCCCCCCTGACTAATCTCGTCTTCTTCGTGCGGCATGAGTCTTGAATCTTGGTGACCACTTCAGCTAGGCGACGGAGAAGGAAGTCTTTCGTTCCTGCTGCTACTCCATTCCTTCGGGCTTGCTGTCGGCTTTTCAAGTATCGTAACGACTGGCTTGCACAACGCGTCTAAGCCCACAAAATAAAGTCGATCTATCACACGGGCATACTGGGCAGTCCCAATGGAGCTCTATATGTGCCGGCTTCTGCTCATTGTCCTAAGCCCAAGCCTAGTGACCTGAACGGCATCTGCGGCTGCCCCATGCAATCGAGAAGCATGGCAGCAGGGATGTTCTCAGCTCAAGGCCGAGCTGATAGACCGCGACGCTAATGTCCTTAGTACGGAGAGCACTTTCAGGACAAAACTCCTGTGCAGAAATCCGCGTCAATTAGGCCTCCCCTTGACGTTACCCCCGATGCCGCATTGCTTCGACGAAGGCATTGAAGGCGGGTGAGCTTTGCCGGCGGCTAGGATAATAGAGGTAGTATCCATCCCAAAAGGGTGACCATTTTTCAAGCACTCGCTCAAGACGTCCTGCTTCCAGATGTGGCAAGACGATTTCCTCCGGTACGTAGGCAAGCCCTCCACCGGCGAGCGCTGCATCGAGAACGTGAAAGATGTTGCTGAACACAAGCTGCCCCTCAACGCGCACCTTGATCTCACGTGCGTTTTCCTCAAACTCCCACACATAGAGCGCTCCGGAGGATGGGAACCGATAGTTGATACATTCGTGGTGTGTGAGGTCCTGAGGTTTTTCAGGCACAGATCGGCCTGAGAAATAAGACCTGGAACCGACCACGGCAAAACGAAAATCAGGCCCGATACGAGCCGAGATCATATCCTTGGCAAGCTGTTCCCCCATCCGAACGCCAGCATCGAAACGTTGGGTTACTATATTTGAGAGCCCATTATCCAAAAGAAGCTCAATTTTGATATCTGGATATTCTCGCGCAAATCTGGCAATCTTGGGCCATAATACATGGCTGATAGCATAATCAGGCGCATTGATCCGAATGGTGCCTGCGGGCTTGTCACGCAGCTCATTCAAAGCATCAACTTCGACGTCGATTTGATCAAAATGCGGTCCTATCCGCTGTAACAGTTGCTCTCCAGCCTCCGTCGGTGAAACTGCGCGAGTTGTGCGCGTTAGAAGGCGGACGCCGAGGCGCTCCTCCAGCTGACGAATTGTATGGCTCAATGCGGACTGCGAGATGCCGAACTGGGCCGCCGCTCTGGTAAAACTGCGCTCGCGTGCAACGGCCAGAAAAGCCAGCAAATCATTGACATTAGGGCGAGACACTTATGGTTCCTCTTCCTGAAAACGGCGCTATCGTCGCTTGTTTTTATGCCAACAATGACAGGTTTGCGGCTTTTCCGGATCAATTGGTTCGCTGGACATACACTTTGACTGAGCCAGGACGATTAAAAATTGATACATCCCCATCAATTTTGCCGAGAAGGACAACTCCCGGTAGCGGTACTTGACCATTTTTGTAGTAAATCACGAAGTCAGCCTCACCCCACAGACCGAGTGTACCCGCTGAAAAGGCATACTGTCGACGTGCCATGGCCAAAGAGGAGGGCAGAGCGCCCGTTTTTTCTTGGCGCAGATGATCGCGCATTTCGATTGTCAAAGGCAGCATACGGGCTAGTGATTTCGCTGCTACGTTATCCGCAAGAGCCGCCGTCACCTCACCCCATTCGCAGGAAATCCGAATACGTTGCTGTGCCATGGCGGGTCCAGTCATCCCCAACATGGTGATCGCAGTGACCAAGAGGGGTTTGACCATCTCGTTGCCTTTCAGACAGCGAGATGCTGGGCAAAGAACGATGCAAGCTTGTCGAAAGGAATCACGTCCACCCGATCATAAAGATCAGTGTGGTTCGCGCCAGGGATGATCATGAGCTCTTTCGGCTCAGCCGCGTTGGCATACGCAGTTTCTGCGAAGTATCGAGAATGAGCCTTTTCGCCGTGGACGAAGAGGATTGGGCGCGGCGAAATCTCCTTGATGTAGGACAGGATCGGCATGTTCATAAACGATAGCGGGGTAGTTAGCGTCCAGGCGTTTCCCGAATTGACAGCACGCTTGTGATAGCCGCGCGGCGTCATGTAATAGTCGTGATAATCCTTGGCAAACTGCGGCGCATCAACTGGGACCTCAGTATTGTAAGGCGGCATGTAGGTCGGGCTGCCTTTTTGCGCATCCTCCCAACGCTGGCGGCTTATTTGTTCGAGCATCTGCGTACGTTGTTCGAGCGTCCTCGTGTCATTGTAGTCCTTGGACATGAGGCGGGTCATGTCATACATCGTGCTGGCAACCACAGCTTTGACACGTTTGTCCACCGCTACAGCATTCAGAGCAAAACCACCCCAGCCGCAAATACCGATGATACCAATCCGCTCGCGATCGATAGATGGCTGCAAGCCAAGATAGTCTACGGCTGCCATGAAATCTTCAGTGTTGATGTCAGGCGAGGCAATATTCCGCGGCTCGCCACCGCTTTCGCCGGTATAAGACCCATCAAAAGCTAGCGCCGCAAATCCATGTTCGGCCATTTTCTGTGCGTACAGCCCGGATGATTGCTCCTTCACCGCGCCAAACGGCCCTCCCACGGCGAGCGCCGGAAGCCCTGTGGCAGCTCGATCTCGCGGCGTATAAAGATCGCCTACCAACATGATGCCGTAATGGTTTTTGAAGCTGACCTTCCTGTGATCGACGTTAGCGCTTTTGGGGAAAACCTTGTCCCATTTGTCTGTCATCGTCTGAGCCTGTAAACTAGTGGTATCAAGTAGTGTGGCAACACATAAAGCAATCATGCTCACGCCGGTCATTCTGAGCAGGTCGCGCCGATCCAAAGCCGGTCCCGTGTGTCGCTTTACTTCACTCATGACATGCCCTCCTGACGAACAACGTGTTCGCAGCTCTTGTGCCGTACCAGCTATGCTCCGAGAGAACTTAGGCCACAATTATTGCCAAGCTTCGGTACTTATCGCGAGCATACGTGACCACGCGAGAAATGATTAGCTTCGATGCTTTGCATGTCATCATGAATCCAGCTCACTAATCATATACGCTGAAAGCACGCGTGCTATCGTCTTCGAGTTGAAGCACTCATTGATGATTCCTCCTCATGACGACATGCGATTTACGGCTGTAGCCTTTGCGACGCACCGCACCTACTTCTGCTGTAGATTGATAGCGTCTCGATACGCGTCGCATGAGGTCGGCCTGCGTCGCCATAGGCACCGGACACGAAATGGAGCACTCTATGTCTCTCCCGACTATTGCCAGTACAAACAATGCCAATGATCGCCCAGCACATTGGGGTGGGGTTCTTGCCATGTCGTTGTGCGTCTTTGCGCTCATAGCTTCGGAGTTTATGCCGGCGAGCCTGCTTACGCCGATCGCAACCGATCTTCATGTGAGCGAGGGCCGTGCTGGTCAGGCTATCGCAGTATCCGGTGCTTTCGCTGTCCTGACGAGCCTGCTCATTTCCTTGGTCGCGGGTCAGCTTGACCGCAAGATCTTGCTGCTTGGACTTACCGGCATGATGGCAGTCTCCGGTACGCTCGTCGCAGTTGCACCTAACTTTGAACTTTTCATGATGGGCCGCGCATTGATCGGCGTCGTCATCGGTGGCTTCTGGTCGCTATCGGCGGCAACCGCGATGAGGCTTGTACCCACGAGCAGCGTGCCAAAAGCACTTGCGATCTTCAATGGTGGCAACGCGCTTGCGACAGTGATTGCTCCCCCGCTTGGGAGCTTCACTGGTTCGATCATCGGTTGGCGCGGCGCATTCTTCGGTGTTGTCCCGATCGCAGTGATCGTTCTCGTCTGGCAATGGATCAGCTTGCCGGCAATGAAGGCTGAAGAGCGACCGGGGGTTGTTGCGACACTCAAACTGTTACGGCAGCCACTCATAGCCTCGGGTATGTCTGCAGTTGGTTTTTTGTTTATGGGGCAGTTTGCGCTTTTCACCTATATTCGACCGTTTCTCGAAGACGTCACTGGCGTCGAGGTATCCACTCTCTCGCTCATCCTCTTCGGGATTGGAGGCGCCGGTTTCGTCGGCACCACGCTTATCGGCATATTCCTCAAAAACGGGGTCTATCGTCCCCTGATTATCATCCCTGTTTTAATGGCCCTAATCGCAGCGACTCTCAGCGTTCTGGGTCATAATCTGCCGCTGACCGCGACATTGTTAGGACTTTGGGGGCTGATTGCGACAGCTGCGCCGGTAGGTTGGTGGACGTGGCTTGCACAATCTCTTCCTCAGGACGCTGAAGCAGGCGGGGGCCTGATGGTAGCCACTATCCAACTCGCCATCACCTTGGGGGCATTTATTGGAGGCGCCTTTTTTGACCATAGCGGTTATCAGGCGACTTGCATGGCAAGCGCAGCACTTCTTCTGATCGCCTTCCTTATGACGGTACTTACGGAGCGCAGAGCCACCTAGCGGGTGCATAAAGAACCAAGTGAATCAGTAGCCTTGTCAAGTCGGTTTCGAGTGCACCAGCATGATCAGCTTCGTGTCCACCATCTTACTTGCGATAAGATCAATAGCTTATCGGAAGTCGGCCGACTCATTACAGTTTGCTTCGATGTCCTACACGTTCTTTATGGGGGAGAGCGGAAGGTCGGTTGCAGATCGATGAGAGCGGACATCTAGATCTCTTCGGAAATCTTGTTTTTCCATATGAAGCGATACCGGCCAGGTCTCTGTCCCAGTTCCATGGTAGCTCTGAAGCCTAGTGTTTCCAGGAGATGCCATGAAGGGCGGTTCTCCGGGCGGCATTCGGCAATGATCTGACGTTTCGGAAAAATTTTGGAAAGCTTCATAATCAAGGCAGTAACGCCCTCTCTTGCGATACCTTTTCTCTGCTGATCCGGATGAACCCAATATCCGACCTCTATCTCGTTCTCGTTGTGCAGATGTGTACCGATCACAGCAACCATGTCATCATTGCCGTTAGTCCACACACCAACAAACTTATCGCGTCCATCAGCGGCCCCAACAATCAGCTTTTGAGCATCAACTACTGTAAAGGGCGTTGGTAGGAAATGTACGATGTCCGTAATTTGTGGGTGGTCAGTAAGCCTTTGTAGATCTTCTGCATCATCTCTGTTCAAGGTTCGGATAAACAGACGGGACGTCTGTATATCGGGAAGGTTTTCGAGAGTATCCTGACTGGTCAAAAACGACCTCCTTTTATGAAGCAATATAGCTACCTGCATTATGCAAACGATGTAGCTATTGATGACAAGAGACAGCCTCGCAAAAAGAGAAATGGTGTTTCATATGATCGACATGGAGTGGAAGCTGACATCCGAGCTTGAGCGCGGCCATACAGGCAGACAGACGATCTGCGCCGCATTGAAAGCGTGCCTCAGAGGCACGCTTTCCAGCCCATCCGCTGCCGCTTTGCGCCCATCCGACCTACTTCCGATAATAGAAATTATCGGAAGTAGGTTAGGGTGAGGGGGGCCAAATTATAAAAATACTCAGTTTGAACCTAAAACTATCTAAGGGTAAGTTTCTTCCCTTGCCTTTACGAATGTAAAGACATATAATGCGCGTCGTTCTGACGGGATAAGAAGCCATGGCGTCCATCAATTTACGCATCGACGATGCTCTGAAAAACGCTGCATATCAGCGCCTGTCCGAGCTCGGAATCACGCCCTCGGATCTGATCCGCCAGACCTTTGAATACGTCGTCGAAACCGGAAAACTGCCGGTTCAGCGCGTCATCCTGTCAAATGACGATCGCGATCTTCTCGCTCTTGTGCGTGAGCGTCTGGCCTCACCCCAGGGTTCGATTGCAGTCAGTCTGGATGACCTGTGACACGCTACGCGCTCCATTTCGATCCACGCGCCAAACGCGAGTGGGACGCTCTGGATGGCAGTATCAAGACCCAGTTCAAGAAGGTTCTGGCACGACGCCTTGACGATCCGCACGTCCTCTCAGCCCGTCTCACAGCTGACCTTCGGGACTGCTATAAGATCAAGCTACGCGATGCAGGATATCGGCTCGTCTACAGGGTCGATGACGGCAAGATCCTGATCCTTGTCATCGCTATAGGTCGACGTAACGGGGAGGCGATCTATCGGGACGCTGCGAGGCGCTCTTGAGCGGTCGGCAGAGTCCGTCACACTTTTCTGGCGACAGACTTTACGTCGCGCTCACCCGAACCGCTGTCGCAATCGGGCGACTGGATCAGCGTCTCCATAATCATCCTTTGCTCCCAGCGATCCTGTTCCGTGAGCGGCTCGAGGCGGCACGTCTCTGTGCTGGGGCTGACGGGCGTCTCATTGATCCATGGCACCTGGCCGCGGAACTGGAGGGATTGCGTCCCAAGGTCGAAGGTGAGAATGCTCTTGAGCGCGGAGGCCGTATCGATAACGCAAGAACAGCTCTCGAGCAGTATCAGTGGCTCTGTCGGCCAATACAGAACCAGCTCCCGCAGATCAGTGAAGCTGTCACGCAGATACGAGACAAGTCGATCACTGTTGGCCCGCTTCTCGGGGCTGCCTGGGCGTTTCATGCATGGATCGATGCCGGAAATGCGCGCGCTCCCATGCGTGGTGCCCTTGTCCTCTTCTGGCAGGAGGCACGACTCATACGGGTCGGTCTTCCACTTACCGGCGCCCGGGCTTTTACGACCGGCACGTCCTGGGAGCGCGCATTATGGATACCGCGGTTTCTCGATTGTCTTGCGGAGGAAGCCGAGGCAATGGAGACACGTGTCGATGATATCGAGCGACAATGGCGTCATGCACGTGGGCGTAGCGGCGCGCAGCGATCAACCTCCCGTGCCAACACGGCTATTGACCTGATAGCCGCTTTCCCCCTGGTTTCTGCAACACGTCTTGCCCAGATGCTCCACATCTCGATCAAGGCATCTTACGTCATGCTGGAACGGTTTCTGGCTGACGGGATCGTTGTCGAAGTAACCCATCGCTCTGCACGACGGCTTTTTGCCCTTAAAGGGTTCGAGCCATTACGCGATATCGTCAGCGCACCACGCCGATCCATTCCGGGACGTCGCCGCGGGCGACCACGTCGGGAGGCAGAAGAGACGATCTGTAATCCTGAAAAGAGGGAAAGACCGTTAGCCCCTTTCTCTCCTCAAGCCTCTCTCAACGTTGATTACGATGCACTCGAAGAGGCGATTGCTGCGACAGACAAGACAATCGAACGAATGAAACAACTTTATATCAATACGAGAATGAAAGTAACTGGCTGAACTTGTCTGTTCAGACAGCAAGACAACATGCTGAAAATACAGTTATTTCATATGTTCGATATTTGTGACTTTTCCACAACACAGCAATTCATATTATTGTTATTGAGAAAAAATAAGGAGAAACCGAAATTTACATCTTTTGTCATTATTCGGTCGGTTTACAGACCTCTCAAATCGCAATCTTGTTGCATAAGGCAACAGCGATATATGCGGTTACAAATACCAGATATCTGGTGCTGTCACGTTAAGTCTGCGAGCGTTTCCTGGGCAAGGCGGTGAACGGTCTGAGAGACTGCGAAAAGCCCGAGACGATCAACACGAACAAGGCTCCTACTTATGGGATAGCAATCGCGGATCTCAAGAAGGACAGCAAGCTGCCGGACACGGTGAAATACCGTCAGGTAAAATATCTGAACAACGTGATCGAGACCAATTACGGAAAGCTGAAACAGCTGATCAAGCCGGTTCGGGGTTCTAAAACGTTGAAACTGCCGATGCCACGATCAGGGGTTTTGAGGTCATACGCGCCTTGGAAAAGGCGCAGACCAAACTTTTTAGGCTTGCCACGGATCACGATCCGCACTTCGTCCAGGTGCCAGATATCATCCGGTCTTGCCGCCTTGCGACGCAGGGAGCGAGCAAAGGCTGCACCGAATTTCAGGCTCCATCGACGGATCGTCTAGTGAGTGACCAAAATACCCCAATCGAACTGCATCTCCTCTGCAGAACGAAAACTCAGCGGGACGTGAAAATACGGCTGCCCCGCATGGGAAATCGATTCACACGCAAACCGGTGCCGTTTTATAGCTGATGGATGATGCTCTCATCGCCCGCATCTATCGCGCCCAATGTGCCACAACCTTTTCAAGGACGACCCACGAGAGATCAGCGTGGTATTATAATGCAATAATACCATAAAGCTTTGCAGATTCAATCAAGATTATTTTCCTTATAATAAAATAAGGCCCATAGCTCACGACATCTCAGAACTATTTTTTGCTCTGCTACAGTTAACTCGGAGGCCGTTTTCCCTTCGAGACGTTTTTGCCAAAACGCAAACTTTCGCGGACGTGATGGCATGCTGAGAATATGTTGCGTAGAAAACCAAGAGTCTCGTAACGCGTCGATAAATGTCATTGTCTCAGGTATCTTAGACTTCATTTTATCTGCATATAAGAAAGTTTTCTTTACGACGTTATGCTGAAATTCATCGTCATATGGCATCTTTAACCATGATCGATTTTTGATCCACTGCACAGGTATGCTTGTAATTCTAACAAATATAGGAGAGAAAAATAAAACAAGTGCGGGTAGAATAAGCATGAGCTTTATGTAAGGTATTTCCGACATGCGGACATTCATTCCCATGGTACGAAATTGCTGGATGTGCATATAAGGAAATATATTTCTATCTGCATAATATAGTGTGCATAAACCAAAAAAGCTTATTTTTATAAATCCTGAAAAACAGTCTCGCCAAGGAAGCACAGTACCTTCCCGATCTTGCGCAGACCAGACCATGGGCTGCCTTTTTATCCATGCCCACAAAAACATATTGATCAAGCACATCGCAATAAGCATTATAAACGACTGAAGTAACGCAAAAATACGGTATGAGAGAAAAAATTTGAAAGTTCCTCCCATTTTATCGATCCATCCTATTTTTTTGAATACGATAAAATAAATAAACATCTGAGATGTACTATTGAGAAACAGGACAAGGGAGGCAAAAAGGATTATTTTAAATCCAGTATGATGACTTTGTTGTCTGAAGACTTCTATCAGAAAGCGCGCCTTCAAGGGGTGTTGGAAGATCCAAGCGCTTTCAAAATAAACTAAACAGAACGTCACCAGCCCTAGTGTAGAAGCATAATAAAATATAGCTCGTTGAAACATATTGATTTTTCCAAATGTATCAAGGCTGCTAGACATAAATAGACGAAACCAGTCCTGAGCACCGACGAGCCATCTCCTTTCTCTTATATAAAATGTAGTGAGATTATGCAGTTGCTGATCGAAAGAAATTATTTGTGGTAAGATCCATGTCTGAAATCCCCCACCCTGAATAAGGCAGCCTTCATAATAGTCGTGAGATGTGAGTTTCCCCCCAGGAAAAAATAAATTTCTTTTCATAACAGGTAGATTGCAACATTTCATGAATGCACTAACTCGAATAATTGCATTATGCCCCATGTAAAAGCCACGACCAGGAAAAAAGAAATTGTAGTAATGTGTATATAAAAAGTTGTCTATGAGAAAACGAAAGTTACTTACCATACCAAAAATCGTATCGGACTTGATTTCAAAAAACCTCGATTGTATAAGTCCTATATTTTCGTCGCCCTCCATACTTCTAGTAAGCTGCATAAATGATTCTCCCGGCAATATGCTATCGGCGTCCAACATAATGACATATTTGAATAGACTGCCCCATCTTCTATAGAAATCAGACGTATTTCCAACCTTAGCAAAAGAATTTGTTATTCTATTTCGATAGTGCAGTTTAAATAAAGGGTATTCCCTCCTTATAATATGAACCATTCTTTCCTCTTGAAGAATGACATCTATTTTCCTACTATCGGAAAGAACAAACCATTCGAATTTGTGTGCATCATCGAATTGGCTGAGTTCTTCCATCATCGCTAGAATTCCACCGGCAACGCGTGGGGGGTCTTCATGATAGATAGGTAGCAGGACTGCAATCCTGGTATTATTTTTTATGTTGATAGCGTGGTTTAATGGGTTAACATGATCTCGTTTTGTAGGCGAGAGAGCGCACCAAGCGCCAACTATGAAAAGCATTATCATGGATCCGCCTAACGACATGAGAGTCGCACCTGCTATACAGACTGGCATATATATATAGGGACTTACACCACGAGAAATCATTTCTGTACAAGTTATATATAACATAACAAAGAACTGCGATAGAGCGGATAGAAACAAGATCCATCCTCTTTTTCTACGAGCTCTCAATAAGCGATCCATTTTATCTTTAGAAAAAGATAAACTTGAGTAGAAATTTTTTGAAAGATTCATTCTTACCTATTACCTTAAGATTTGTCGCTCTCGTTATTTTGAGATGAGAGTAATGAACAAATTTTCTTCTTCGTCTTCGATAGGAAATGTTTTTGCAAATTTTTTTTTTGTGATTCTTTTTTAAAAATATTTTTGATATATGTGCCATTGTCATAACTTCTTATTATTACCGCATTGTTGCCGCCATAGTAGCAGGATAGCCAACACTCATTATTGTGCTAACAATCTGCTGTAATGGTACCAGTCTAGCTGGCGCTACGTAAACTGTATCCCTATTGTCTATCGGGAAATACTGTGCTGATACTAGTCCTTTCGCGCTAGTAAGATCAATTTTATAAATAATATTCTTATTTCTCTTGAAAACAAACACAGCTTTACCCTGAGCGGTATTTCTATCTAGATCGCCAGCACCAGCTAGAACTTCCGAAAGTGACGGTCGTTCATCGAAGGGTACTATAGATGGCGTCCTCCATCCCGCCCCTATACAAAGAGCTCTCACAACGGGAGTGTGCTGCAAAATAATGCGATCCCCTGATTGAAGCGGAACATCATTCGATAGTCCGGCTTTTATTGGTAGATCGTAAGCTTCACCCCGCCTCATTATCACGACGGTATTGACGGCAAGATCACTCCCTTGTTTTGATGGATCAAACACTTTAAACCCTCCCGCCTGGGCTATTGCTTCACCAAGATCTAATCCGCCATCAGGCCAATTAATTACTTTCGCGTCGTTTACCGCCCCCATTACTACGACATTTTGCTTTTTGTTTTTTACAATTTGTAGAGTAGCTTCGGGTTGCGGGAAAAGAGAGGTATCACCATATGCTTTTGCTATTACTTTAGCAGCCTGACTCAAACTCAACCCCGATAGATAAACGGAATCGATATACGGCAAATCAATCTTACCATTCATTCCGACAGTAAAATTACCCATCGCTCGTGGTTGCGGAGCATTTCCCAAGACTGAGTCATCTCTTCCTCCTGTAGTCCATAAAGAGAGAGAGACTACATCTCCTTTAGAAAGAACAATTGGTTCAAAAGAATTATATCGAAGCTTTCGAATAGTATTTTGAATAGTTAGTTCTGTCGAGGCGATGGAGTTCCGTAATAGTTCCCTAGCTATATCCTCGTCTACATCTACTATTTTCATAGATATATCCGGGTTCGATACAATATTGGAAGCATAAGGACCAGTAGATGGCATAAATGTACAGTTTGCCAAACCTATACTTGCAAAACACATGAACAAATTATTCTTTGCTGTCATAAGTGCCTCTTATTTAATAATCACATATAGTAAGAATGTGATTAGGAATATTGTGACAATAGAATAGATGATACGAGGAGCTGTAGCAGCTGAGGGCACAAAAGGTTCCTCTACCACATCAACATGGTAGGAGCTTGTGTATAGGTAACGCTCAAGATCCTGAAGATTGTGGTCTTCCATCAAGATAATGTCCAAATCTTCAGATACTCTCTCGCTCAAGATTTTATACCGCTCGAAGAAAGGGAAAAGGTTATTTTTTATAAAATATCTCTGATCAGCTATATTCTTTGCTATTACAGATATTTGCTTCTCGAGGCTACGAAGCTCTTGAGACCTCTGTGCAAATAAAGCTTCTGCTGATATTTTACCCTGTAGATCGATTCTACGGTTTTCGAGGGTATTCACTAGATTGAGCGTAGCAGTATACGTTCCGGTAAAATCGGTCAGGCCTGTTTCACGTTGTAGCTTCGACAATTCCAAAATATCTTTATCAAGTATCTTTCGGTTTTCTGTATTTCTCATTTTTATTTTTTTTGTCTCAATAAGATATGACTGATATCCAGCGTTATTGAGATGCTCTCTCACGTATGACATAACTCTGTTATTAACATTACGAGAAAATTCTTTATCGAAACTTGTAACACTTATTTCTACAAGACCACTCTCGTCATCAACACTCGCACGGACATGACCCTTATAGTATGACCATAGGCGCATATTATTTTTTAAAAAAAAGCTTTTAATTCCTCCATATCTTTCAAAAAAATCGCCTCTCGACCAATATTTATCGGGTTGCAATGATTTAATGTAATCGAAACATCCCCAACTTGCTGCGGTTTCACGATAAATATAAGCGCCTGGCGCAGCATTGCCACCAAGCGAAATACTTCCGCCAGAATTGCCCCCTGATGTAAATGCGTAGACACGCACTACTGACTGACTAACGAAACGTGGAGTGGCAATTATAGATAAGTATATAGAACATAAAATCGTAGGCATTCCACAAGAATACCAAAACAACTTACGTTTATAAAATATACATTCACTCACGCCAATACCTTTTGTCCATAATAATTATTTCCGCGCGTTATCATTAATACATATCAAGTAAATTCCTTGACATGCTTTAGTAGTTCAAGCTTTATCTGTGGATCCATTAGACCAGCGTAGACCTGCGCAGATAAATAACCAGACTTTGACCCGCAATCGTAATGTCTCTCAGAGAACTCATAACCTCGACATCTTTCCTTAGTAAGAACATAACTCAGTGCATCGGTTAGTTGGATTTCCCTTCCACGACCAATTTTCCTTCTATTTAGGAAATCCATCACTATAGGGTTCAATATGTATCTTCCTACGACAGCCATGCTAGAACTTGTTTCTCCTGACAATGGTTTTTCTATTATCTTTGTAATATTGTATAAGTTGTTATGATGGTAGTCATATTCCACAATACCATAATTACTCACTTTGCTTTGTGATATTTTTTTAAGGGCGATTATATTATCGCCAAATTCCTTATATATTGCCATTAGTTCGCCGATACACGAGCGCGACGTCAAGAACAAATCATCAGGAAGCAACACAGCAAATGACTCCCCTCCAACGAAATGGCGAGCGCACCATATAGCGTGTCCTAGCCCTAGTGGCTTTATCTGACGGACAGATGTTAGAACTTTTTCTGAAAACTCAACATCAGAAATAGTTCGAGCTAGATATGATTTGCTAATATCTTCTAAATGGTTATTTAGAATATTATTGGTCCTAAAGTGATTTAATATAGAATCTTTTTTCTTATTTGAGACTAAACATATTTTCTCAATACCAGATTCAAATGCCTCTCTAATTACGAAATCTATTATAGGTCTGTTGATTATGGGTAGCATTTCTTGCGGTACAGATTTTGTAATTGGGAGAAATCTTGTGCCAAGACCAGCAACCGGAATGATAGCTTTTCTTATTTTTCTTGTCATGTAACGACTCGCAACTAAAAATTGATGACATATATTAATATATATAATTTTATTATTGATATAATTTTTATTGAATAATCTTTCACGAAGCTGTGATGCCTACGATCCAGACGCAAAAGAGCGGTAGTGATGGATGCGGGTGGGACAAAGAGATTGCGAAGGGCGGAGAAGACAGAAACGAAGCGCTAACACCCCTCCGATGAGCAGAATTCTGCCGGATCCGCTCGCATTCCCGCGGTGGCAGTCGGAGGGTTCGAAAAACCTCTTAGAGCCTTTTTGGAAATTCACAGGTGGGCGTTTCTGCGTAGCATGAGGCTGCCCATGGCGATGTGGATCATGGCCTCGGAGACATATCGACGCGCTGCTCGTAATCTCGCACGAGACGTCGCCAGCGGGTCATCCAGCCGAAGGTCCGCTCGACGACCCCGCGGTGGGGCAGAACCTCGAAGCCTTTCGCGCCGTCCGAGCGCCGGATGACCTCGACGCTGAAGTCTAGGAATGCGCCTTGTCCATGATCATCGCCCGGTCGTAGGCACCGTCGGCAAACAGGTGCTTCATCCACGGCCAGCGCTTGCGGATCGCGTCCAAGATCATCTGGCCGCCGGCGCTGTCGGAAATATCCGCGGGCGTCAGGCGCACCATCAGCAGGCAGCCGTCGGTATTGACGGCGATATGCCGCTTGCGCCCGACGATCTTCTTGCCTGCGTCATCGCCTCGCGTCTTTGCGTGAGGCGCCTTGATACTTTGGCTGTCGATCACACCGCCCGTCGGGCTCGCTTCACACCCTTCAGCTTCACGATCGAGTATCGTGCAGACGTCATGGATCGTGCGGAACAAGAACCGGCGCATCAGACGGCGAAACCACCAGTAGATTTTCTGCCAGGGGCCGAAACGAACAGGAAGCATCTCCCACCCGAAGCCTGAACGCACCAGATAGCGCAGGGTGTTGAGTATCTCCCGAAAACCGAAGCTCCGCTTGCGCCCTCGCGGGCTTGCTGGCGGCATCAGAGGCGCAATCTGTCCCCACTTTTCGTCGGTCAGATCAGATGGGTAGCGCTTCGTCTTGCGGGATAGAGCGACCATCCGTGCTCGGGCTTGAGGTGTCCACATCCCAAGGGTGAATCACCTTTCAGACCCGGTGCAAAGCACCATACCCCCAATTTCCAAAAGGGCTCTCAGGTCTGGGGCTTTTGGTGTAATTTCATCCCTTCTGTGATGATTGGGGTGGGATGGCTCATGAAGCAGCCTGGTTTCTTTGATGTTGACGAGCGGCTTGCCCGGTTAAGCGGGCTTGGCGATCAACTTGAGGCGTTTTCCCGGACTGTGGCTTTTGAAGTGTTCCGCCCTGATCTGGAGAAGGCTCTGGCTTATTCGAATGGCCGTAAAGGTGGCCGTCCGCCATTTGATCCGGTGCTGATGCTCAGGATCCTGGTGATCCAGACGCTGAACAATTTGTCTGATGAGCGGACGGAGTACCTGATCAATGATCGTCTCTCCTTCATGCGTTTCCTTGGTCTGGGACTGTCGGACCGTGTGCCCGATGCCTCAACGATATGGCTGTTTCGTGAGCGTCTGACCCAGGCGGGGTTCATCCAGACACTGTCTGGCCGGTTTGATGCTACCCTGCGTAAGGCCGGTTATCTCCCGATGTCCGGTCAGATCCTAGACGCCACACTGGTGGCTGCGCCAAAGCAGCTCAATACCAACAAGGAGAAAGCTGATCTGCGGGAAGGACGGATCCCTCAGGATTGGCAGGACAAGCCGGCAAAGCTGTCCCACAAGGACAGGCATGCACGATGAACGCTCAAGTTCACCAAAGCAAAGCGGCAGGATGACGGGACGCTTGCGTCCACGGACCACGCCATTCCGTTCTTTGGCTATAAATCGCATGTTTCCAGCGACCGGAAATTCAGACTGATCCGGAAATGGAAGACGACAGATGCGGCCGCCAGTGATGGCGCCAGACTGCGCGAGGACCTGCTGGATAAAACCAATACAGCCTCAGGCGTCTGGGCAGATACGGCGTATCGTTCGAAAGCCAATGAGGATTTCATGGACCGACACGGGTTCGTCTCGAAGGTCCACAGGAAAAAGCCCCATCTCAAACCAATGCCTCGCCATATCCAACGGTCCAATGGAGGAAAACCGGTTATTCGATCACGCGTCGAACATGTCTTTGCTGATCAGAAATCGCAGACGGGACTATTCGTTCGGACGGTCGTTATCACCAGAGCCACCATGCGGATCGGTCTGGCCAATATCGTCTACAACATGCGCCGCTATCTCTTCCTCAAGAGGTTGAACGCCGCCACGTAGCCATTCCGGGGGAAACAGCGCCCAATCTGTCCAAAACGCAGACCAAAAGTTACCCCAGGAACCGTCAGTCAGAAAGACAAAAGCCCGAAATCACCAGACAGGCGCATCAAACAACAGTTCTTCGATCCCTCCATGTGATACTCCTTCTCTACAAAGATGAAGGCGCAAGGAGTTGGGAGGAAGCCGATCCGGAGGACGCTGGGGGCAGCGCCCTAAGCTTCTGCGTCGTGTTGGTAGCACAAACGAGATTGTCACATCGAGTCAGTGCCGAAGTCTTTCGCTGTTTAAATGGTATCCTGCCTTCGACCGCCAATAGAAAGCAGTACACGCATACTGGGTGCTGTCACGTTAACCGATGTAGGGTAATCGAAGCTCGCGGGAGGAACATTCAGACGCTGAGAGCGGTCGCGTTGCTTGATTAAGCGAAGGCGCTGACACGATGGATGTGTCGAGATAGAGCGGGTTGACGGAGGCGGGTGGCACGAAAAGATTACGGATAGCGGAGAAGGCAGAGACGAAGCGCTGACACCCGCTCAGTAAGCGAAATCCCTGCATGATGCGTTCGCGTTTTCGCAGGAGACGAGCATAGGCTATGTCGAACTTCTGGCTCGAGCGGGGGATCGTGAGCCATGGTCAGCCTCACCGGCTGTGGCAGGCAGTCGATCAGGACGGGTATGTTCTTGACGAGAACCTCCGGACACGACGGAATACAAAAGCAGCCAGCCGGCTTCTGAAATAGCAGGGTTTCCGCTCTTGCCGCCTGATTACCGACAAGCTGAAATCAGGCGGCAAGAGCGGCTGTTATGGAGGGGAGGCAAAGAGATTACGAATGGCCGAAAAGACGGAGAAAAAGGGTCGACATCCGCTTGGCGAGCGATGTTTCTGCATGACCCGCTCACGTTCCCGCAGGGGAAAATGGCTGTTCTCTGTTCGGTTGTTCAGACCCTTGCGCGAGAAAGGCCTTACGGAAAGGCGTATTCTGCGCCTGGCTGCGCCAGTTAATGGGACAGTGCACCTTCGTCCCAATATCAATCCTTCTTGCTATCTAAGGTGAATGCCAGAAGATAGTCGCCGGTATTGGAGCTGTAAGCTGCCCCACCAGCGGCAATTACGACGTATTGCTTACCGGTTTGCGGCGACAATGTGCTCATTGGCGTTGCAGAGGTGCCGACTGGCATCTCATAAGACCATAATATCTGGCCGGTAGTTGAGTTGTAGGCACGGATGCGATTGTCAAGCGAACCAGCAAAAAACACTAGTCCACCAGCGGTTGTGATCGTGCCGCCATAGGTCGGCATTCCGATCGGCATTCGCATATGTGTGGCCATGCCCAAGGGACTAGTTTTCTCTATAGCACCGGCTGGGATCTCCCACAAGATTTTACGTTTTTTCATGTCAATCGCGGTTACCGTTCCGAAAGGTGGCATCGCGCACGGTGTGCCGATTACGTTCATCCAAGTTACCGTTACCACACTGTATGGAAGTCCCTGCATACGGCTATAGCCATGACTATCAATAACTGGGGGTAATTCTTCGCGCTGCGCGATTTTCCCATTTTTTCGCAGCAGATGGATCAGGTTTGGGATACGTATGTCGTTGGTGTAAGCAATTCGGTTAGTTGGATCGTAAGAGAAACTCCACCAATTTATGCCTCCGACATTGCCAGGTTGTTGAATCGCCATGCGCTCGACGGGCGGAGGCGTGAATGGCCCATTATAGACAGAGCTTTTGAAGGCTATCCGGCAGGCCAGCTGATCGAACATCGTAGCGCCCCACATATCATGTTCCGTGAGTGTCTTGGCACCGATTGTTGGCATACCGGTTGAAAACGGCTGCGTTGGAGAAAGGATTTCCTCCGGTACTTTCGGACTTTGCGGAACTGGCCGTTCCTCGACCTTCGCGATAGGGGTGCCGGTAGCACGGTTAAGGTAAAATATTTGGCCGCGTTTAGTTCCGAGCAGTAACGCCGGGATTACGCCACCCTTACCATCGGGTTCGTCAATCAGAGCTGGCTGCGACGGCAGATCGTAGTCCCATAGGTCATTATGCACGGTTTGAAATTTCCAGCGTTCTCGTCCTGTTTCGATATCCAACGCCACAATTGCTGAATTATACTCCCGTGAAGCTTTGAGACGGGTTCCACCGTCATAATAATCCGGGGTCTGGTTACCAAGTGGAATGTAAACCAAGCCGAGCTTGTCATCGTAAGCTGCAGTGGTCCACATGTTAGGTGTCGCACGAGTATAAGTCTGGCCTTCTGGTGGCAGTTTGGTGATGGCAGGGTTGGCTAGATCCCATGCCCAGTCCAGAATCCCAGTCCGAACGTTGAAAGCACGGATCACACCTGAAGGCTCATTGATTTCGTCGTTATCTAGCACCCAGCCACCGATGATGATTCGTTCGCGGCCGATTGTGGGAGCTGAGGTCTGGAAGTAATAACCTGGCTTGACATGACCCATGCCAACACTGAGATCGACGGTACCATCATTTCCAAAGTCTTTGCAGGACTTACCAGTATTAGCATTTAGTGCAATAGGGCGCATATCCTGTGTATTGAAGATGATGCGCTTTCGCAGGGAAAGATGGCTACTTTCTGCCTTGCTGTTTCAAAAGCCGTGTCAGTAAACGCCTTACCGCTCTAGCATTTCGTCATCTCAGGAGGATCGCGTCGAGAACATACCCGTCCTGATCCACTATCCGCCACAGCCAGGGAGGCTGGTTACGGGTCATGTTCCGCAACTCGTCCAAGGGTACCAGATACCATCAGGCTGGGCTTTCTTGCGACATAGAGAGCGGGCACAAGCTCGTCCCGAGCTTCAGGCTCACCGATGGATCGTCTCATACGAGACCACAATATCCCGATCAAG
Organism: Papilio alexanor hazarajatica; assembly: GCA_018246295.1. Taxonomy (NCBI): domain Eukaryota; kingdom Metazoa; phylum Arthropoda; class Insecta; order Lepidoptera; family Papilionidae; genus Papilio; species Papilio alexanor. The sequence continues at coordinate 29,786 of DWLR01000247.1, forward strand.
CAGCACCTCCTCTACCAGACGAAAGCTGAAGTAGAGCCACACCGCATGCGCAATCAACTCACTTGGAAAACGGTGCCGTCTGTTGCTCTCAGGTGACGCTCTCACCGTCCGCTTTTACCATGCCAGACTAAACTGTGACATCATCCCCTCAGAGACGATTGAGGATCAAGGTGAAGGCTTTTCTCAATATCGGCCTTTTTTACGATCTTTTATATTTTTTGAATAAAAATATGGGCTGCTCAATTAATCCGGGCAGATGAAAGAAGCGATGCAGATGGCGTTTCTGGAATGGAATGCAAGTCGCAATCGAAGCGGAAAAGTATTGACCTGCGTGTTGTCCGAGGAGGCTAGGGAATGACGGATTATACGAATTCGAACGGGATTATCTACAGCCTTACTTATCATTCAGGAATATTGGGTATAGGAGCAAAT
>DWLR01000248.1:0-30213 GCA_018246295.1 Papilio alexanor hazarajatica
GCGGCCTGAGCATGATCCGGCGCTATGCCCCCGATGCCTACCAGCGCATTACCGGCAAGCTGGCAGAGGATCGCGGCACCGGGCAGGACTGGCACGACGCACGCCAGCTCACCAGCACCTTGCGCGCTCTGCGTGACCATCCGTTCAAGGCGGTCATGCTCCGGGCTATTCAGGCGGCAGTGAAAAACCGGGCACCTGAGCACATCGGGCTTGTGCAAGACGCGATCGCGAACGCCGGAATGGCAGCCAATCCCGAGGCCACCAGACAGAGGGCCAGCGCATGAAAAACCCAGCAAAACCGGGCGATTTCGGTACAAACGGGACTCGGGATGTGGTAGGATCGGGCATGAGCGACGACGCAATAATCGGCATTATCGCCGGAGTGCTTTGGCTGGCTTCTCTTGTGACGGGGATGCTTGCCGTTTGGTTCAACTCAGGCGGCGTGGGTGCGATGATGTCGCTGGCGGCAACTTGGGTTACAGTGCCCGCTTTCATCGCGGTTGTCGCGTTCATTATGCGGATTTCAACCCTATGAGCGAAACGACGAAACGGGCGCTGAATGCCGATCTGATCGATCTCAGTGTCCCATGGCACAAACGCGTGGATCGGACGCACCTGATTGCCGCTCCTGTCGCCAATACCCCTCCCAGACCATCGAGGTTGACCGCTGATGGCGGTGCAGATCGCGAGACGACAAACTCACCGCCGGAAATTGGAACGACCTGTACGGGACGGAAAACGGCTCTGATCGCTATGGTCATTTTCTGCACCCTGTTCGTTGAAATACTGGTCGTCCTCGTCTCCAAGGCCGGGTGGGTCATCGGATTACTGCTCTCCGCAGTCGTCTATGCAGGCGGCTTCCTCTTGGCGGTTCTGGTGGAAATGGCGCGCGGCCGCGCTTCTGGTGGGGGAGCGGCTTGATGGGAGCGCGCGCATGGACGGCGGACGATTGGCAGGCATTCCGAAACGCTCCAAAGGCGGACGTGAAGGAAGAGCTTGTATCGCCAGATACCGAACGAGGAAGGAAGGCGGCTGACAGGTTTATCCTCACTGCCCTGAAATTCCACGCCGAACAGTTCGGAAGTTACGCTACCGAGGCTTCATTGCTGCGGGTAATGCGCCGAACGCTGATCGACATTCGGACTATCCCGGCGCTGCGGAAATACCTGCACGAGATGGCTGAGCGGTCCCTTGTTTCGCAGGCGGGGTATGGAAGGTGGGAGGGGGTTTGATGGAGGTGACAGAAAAACTCCTGTCCGAAGCTCTCGACCTCTGCGTTCGAGCGCGAAAGATGGACGAGATAGACCGGCGGAACAACTGGCTGGCGGCTTCCACCGACCCGGACGAATGGCAACAGTCGGGTATGTTCGATGATTTCGTGGAACGCTGGAATGATGGCCATCCGGACAAGCAGTGCGCCACGCGAAGCGGAACGATCGCACTATGGGTTGCTGAGCAATACAACGCCGATCTTGCAGATTGGGAGCGTCGAGCGCGAGAGCATTTGACGAAGAAATGGGCGGAGGGGGAATGATGGGCGACGAAGGTTTCGAGGCATACATGTGCCTGACAGACTTTGAATGCGAGCAAGGTCATCCGATTGAAGGGAACCGAATATTCAGCACGCTTGAGAGGCTGCGCAGTGAATTGCCATGCATCGCCTCATGTGGCTACGCCAAGGTCCGCATATCGCTCATTGAGGCAGAGAAGGGGACCGACCCATAGTGCCCAAGCGGACGAAATTGGTGGGGGGGGGGATGGAGACAAAAAAACCAGCCCATGAGGGGCTGGTTCCAAATCGACGAAATGCTGCGGGTTAGGTCACGCGCACTTACGCACTGCATGACTCTCATGGGAGCGGGGTTTCCAATCCCTCATCTCATTTCGCACCATTTGATGAAATAGCGCGGCTTCGCGCTTCCAAGAGGGTGTTTCTGAAGTGTTCAGCAACGTCGCCGCTGCATGCTCTGATGGTGCGAGCTTCTCCAGAGATGAAGCGGGCTTCTTGCTCTGTAAGATGTTGCAAACCATACTTAAGTCCTTCACGAAAAATACTATCACTTGCTTCGTAGTCATCGCCAAAATCTTTGCGAAGACTAGCTGACGTTAGAGGAGTGAGGGCAAGATCGACGCCCATCTGTCGATCATCGTACCTGGTGGCCTGTCGCGTCACCCTGCGTCCAGCAGAGAGAGTGGTGCATACGACCACGTTGCCGCCGTGTCTATGGATAAACCCTCGTAGGGCTGCGAGAGTTCCGCCCGTAGTGAACACATCGTCGACAACGACATAGTCTGCTCCCTCTTCGACCGTCCCATAAAATAATGGGACGTTGGCTAGGCGGAGCCACTCACCGGTGACCCTATCTCTTCGACATCCCTCAATCTGGTAGATATCATCCCAAACATCAAGGCCGAAAAAGTTTGCGCAGGAATGCGCATAAGTTAATGCGAGCGCATTCGTGTTGACCTCGGGAACCTTTATAGGAGCAACCACATAGGTGGAACGGGCGAACCTGATATAGGATTCAGCCTGCTCGTAAACGCGCTCATCATGCAGCTCGTCTATTATGGTTCGGGCAGAACTGATAGCTTCTTCGGGACTGGCGAGTAGATATCCCTTGGCTATGTTGTAAAGATCATGATTCGCTAGACAACATGGGATCCCCTGACTGCCTTGCCATGGGACATGGAAAAACGTTTGCGGGAATCGTGCACTCCAATCAGCTCGCAAGAGATCATCAGCATAACCTTCGCGAGATGAATAGTTCGAAAGATCCGAACCTTGCGTTTCTCCATGTGTCATTAATGACCTTTAGCACGAAGAGACTCTTCCGGCTACTGTTTGGGATGTGCTCGCCAGTCCAGGCCCGGAACAGCCAGCGTGATTCGACATGCCTGATACTGGGCAGGAAAACACGAAAATCCTTAGCACTGCATAGGTATTCTCCTGTGAATCGCTGCCGGGGTCCAGACGTCCAAAGCGCAAGAAACCCGCTTGTTTTATCTATGAGATTCACGCTTCAACGCGAAGCTGGCCAGCCACATCCCTATTGGTAAGGGGAATAAAATTGTGCATGTCTTTTTTCGGGATGTTCTGCCAAGTAGGTATTAACGACATATTCAAATGCAGATCGCGATTGGGCCAGACTCTCGCCTTGGAAAAAGAGTTTCTCTCGAATACCCTCGACCATGCCAATAAATATCCTCGATTGATCATCGAAGATTACTCCGGAATGAAAACCTTTATATGTGAAGATATGAGCTTCAGTCATGGGAATACCCCCTTACGGAATGACGCCCAAATAACAAATAGGCATATTTGTTTTAGCCATTATGAATACGATAGCCGTGGTTTTTGGCTATTCAAAAGAATAGTTATCTTTGATGTTTTCTTCGGTCGACCCATTTATAAAAAACTCGGATTCCTCTTGTAATTCCCAATCGCGATGGATTTGCGCGAGGATCAAAGAATTATAAAATTCCAATGTACAAGACATCACACTTAGTTCGTCCATCCACCTATTTCCTCTTAGCAAATCAATCATCATTTAAATTCCCTCTACCAAACTTCTGTGACAGCCAATCTCGCCTGCACATCGACGGTTGTGTGGTAGAAGATGAAAGTTAAAATACCGTTTTCCCTGTACTGCGGACGCGTTTTTTGCGATAATCAGGGCATGGCCATATCCCCCGAAATCGCTGCAACGATCTCCGAAATGTCCAAGCCCAAAGGGGGCGAAAGACCTTCTTTGCCTCAGTGTGAACCAGGGCTCAAGCCAACGCTGGAGCGCACGGCGAAGAGTGATTATTATGGCGCTCGGAGTAAGCGGAAAAAATGCCAGAACCTTTTAACGCTGCGGAAAACCGGCGAAATCGACAGCGAGGCCGAAACCATCGCTGAACGCTGGCTGAACGATTACCAGTTCTCCGATTTCGGATATTCCGATTTCATGTGCGCGCCGATAGGCCCCGACTACATCAAGGGCGACGTTCACACCTTTGCCGTGTCACGAGGTCTCGCAGGCGAGCGCGTTTCACTCGTGCGTGAAATACTTGGCGACGTATCCCACGCCCTGCTTGTGCAGGTGCTGTTCTTCGATCATTCCTTTGCAGCCGTTGGGCGGCAACTCCTTCCCGGTGCGGACGATACGACAGCGAGAAAGGCAGTCAGGGAACGTGCCTTGCAGCTCTTGCAGGTTCTTCCCGGCGCCTACAAAACCGCACGCAAGATCCAGAAAGGCGCCAGACAGAAAGCGCACAATTAACACTGTACATCGGGCCATGATCTGCACTATGTTTCGATAAATTCCCAAAAAAGTGCATAGCGTCATGGCTTCGGTATCGTGCGGCGATATTCTGCGTGTGAATAACACGCGGTTTCTTGTTGTTTCTCATGATGGAATGAACGCTGCGGCCTGCCCCGTCATTGAGGACGCAGACACGAGGCATCGTTCAGATATCCGGCTTTCATGGTCGGACAGTATGGCGCTCGGCCTTCGTGGTGAAGCGACCATTCGCTGCGCTCCCATGATCGTTCGTCGTGCAGATCGGCAGGAACGGACAGGACGCGTTGACAGAGCCGCAATGGCCGTCATCAAGGCTCGTGTGCAACGGGAAATGGAAATTCAGGCGAGGGAAACGTCATGGCGAAGCGACCGGGAAAGGTAGCGCAGCCGGTAGGAAGACCTTCGGCGTTCAAAGAACGATACTGTGACGAGGCGCGGAAGCTATGCCTTCTGGGCGCTACCGATGCTGACCTTGCTGATTTTTTCGAAGTGTCTGAGCAAACAATCAATTCGTGGAAGAACACACATCCCGAATTTCTTGAGTCCATAAAAAAGGGAAAAATCCTAGCTGACGCTACCGTAGCTGAACGATTGTACAAACGAGCTACTGGTTACGAACACGACGCGGTCAAAATATTCAATTCAGAAGGCGAGCCGTTAATTGTGCCTTATACGGAGCGGTATGCTCCAGACACTACGGCGGCCATCTTTTGGCTTAAGAACCGACAGAAAGATAAATGGCGCGACAAGCAGGATTTTGAGCATACCGGCGCTGACGGTGGCCCGATCGAAGTGCAGACGATCCGGCGCGTCATAGTGGACCCTAAAAAGGATTGAGCATGTCGCTGGCGTTGGAAATCCCGACCGCCCGCGTGTTTGAGCCGCTTCTTGCTCCAAGCCGATATAAGGGGGCGTTTGGTGGGCGCGGATCCGGGAAGTCGCATTTCTTCGGCGGACTGGCAGTCGAGGAACACCTCGCCAATTCCGGTCATCGTACCGTCTGCGTCCGTGAGATCCAGAAATCTATAGCCCGATCCTCAAAACAGTTGATCGTCGACAAGATCAATCAATTCAACCTGAACAAGCATTTCGACGTGCAGGATCAGGTCATCAAGACACCCGGCGACGGGCTGATCATCTTCCAGGGCCTGCAAAGCCACACGGCGGACAGCATTAAATCCCTTGAAGGCTTCGACCGGGCATGGATTGAGGAAGCACAGTCGATCAGCGCCTATTCGTGGCGTATGCTTCGCCCAACCTTCAGAAAACCCGGCTCTGAGGTATGGGCAAGCTGGAACCCGTTTTCGGCTGAAGACGCCATTGACGAGTTCTATCGCGGCGCAGGGTCGAACAGGCCGGACCTCGTGGCGGTTCGGGCAAACTGGTCAGACAATCCGTGGTTTGACGATGGCACGTTGCCGGTCGAACGTGAGGAAGACCGCAGGGCGCGGCCTGACGAATATGACCACGTTTGGGAGGGCGAATATCTCTCAATCTCGGACGCGGTGATTTTCCGTCATCGTGTTTCGGTTGAGGAATTCGAGACGCCAGAAGATGCCGTTCTCTACTTCGGTGCCGACTGGGGTTTTGCAAAAGACCCCTCGGCTTTCGTCCGGTGTTTCATTCTCGATGACGTGCTCTATATCGACCATGAAGCGGGCGATGTTGGCATTGAGATGGACGAATTGCCCGCAGAGATGCGGAAGATCCCCGGCGCTGATCGATGGCCGTGGAAAGGCGATAACGCACGCCCTGAGACGATCTCGTATCTTGCGAACCGGCATCACTTCAACATCACCGCAGCCGATAAGTGGAAGGGTAGCGTTGAGGATGGTGTCGAGCGTCTGAAGGCATTCCGCAAGATTGTGGTGCACCCCAGATGCGTGAACGTGGCGCAGGAGTTCCGACGCTATTCCTACAAGGTGGACACGCGGACAGAGCGCATCCTGCCGGTCATTGCGGACGCCTGGAACCACTGGATCGACGCACTACGCTACGCGCTGGATGGCATCATTCAGAACAAGCGCAAAACTCCTGTTTTCACAAATTACGATCTCTCTCGCATTTGAAGGAATGTCATGTTTAGACGTGCTGCGACACCTTCTGGTGAACGGCGAGAGCCAACGTTGTCGGCAGTCACCTCGCGTGAAATGGTGATATTCTCCCAAGATGACGCCAAGGAGATCGCGCGGGGGAAAGCCAGGACAAACGGGATTTTCACCCCATACGCGCCCTTGAAAGGCGTTGTCCCGGATACAGCGGCCTCTACACTTGCTATGGATAGCGCATTCACGACGAATTATGCGAACGCCCTGAACAACATGGTAGCAGATGGCGTGGCATTTCTTGGCTATCCGCGGCTTGCGGATATGGCGCAACGTGCTGAATACCGGCACATCGTCGAAACTCTAGCCGATGAAGCCGTCCGCGAGTGGATAGAACTGAAAGCGGTTGGCGATGATGACAAAAAAGACCGCATCAAGGCGCTGAACAAGGAGTTCGAACGGCTGGATGTACGCGGCGTATTCCGCCACCTGAGCATTCTTGACGGGTTTTACGGCATCGGACAGCTCTATCTGGATACAGGGCTGGAAGAATACAGCGATGACCTGGCAACGCCGCTGCTTCTTGAGCCGGAGACATTCCCAAAGGGGGCATTAAAGGCAATCAGGACTGTAGAGCCGGTCTGGACAAGCCCAAATGAGTATAATGCAGCAAACCCGCTTCGCCCGGATTTCTATCGTCCGGAGCGGTGGTGGGTACAAGGGCAAAATATTCATCGTACACGCCTGTTACGCCTTGTCTCTCGCGAACTCACACAGCTTCTGGCGCCGTCTTATAATTTCGGTGGGATGCCCCTCATCCAGTTGGCAAAACCTTATGTCGATAACTGGGTGCGTACCCGACAGTCTGTCTCGGATCTGATTAATGGATGCTCGATCGTCAATCTGAAGACCGATATGAGTACGGTCTATCAGAAGCAGGGTATAGGCGGCCTTATCCAGCGTATCGAGAGTTTCGTCCGGTTTCGCGATAACCGGGGCGTCTTCCTTACAGACAAGGAAGCGGAAGAGTTGCAAATCCTCTCGGCGAATCTGGCAGGCCTCGACAAGCTTCAAAACCAGGCGCTCGAACAGATCTGCGTTGTCGCACAAATGCCTCTGGTAAAGTTCTCCGGCATTTCTCCTTCAGGGCTGAACGCCTCATCCGAAGGCGAGATAAGGGTCTGGTACGACCGCGTACGGTCATATCAGGAGTCCTTCTTTCGACCGGGGCTAACGCATGTCATGCACGCGGCAATGCTGAATATCTGGGGCGAGATTGATCACGAAATCACGTTCGCATTCGTTCCGCTCTGGCAGATGGACGAAAAGGAAGCGGCGGAAGTCGAGAAGATCAAGGCTGACATAGATGCCGTCAACATCGTGGCTAGCAAGCTATCGCCTGACGAGGCGCGCAAGCGCGAGGCCGCAGATATTTCCAGCATTTACCGCAGTGTCAATCTGTCTGGCGAAGCGCCGGAACTCCCCGAAGGTGAGCCTGATGACGGCAGCCTGTCAGGGCTTTTGAGCAAGGCGGAGAACGAAGAATGACGAAACTCCGGTGTGACAGCGCGAACGGGCGGACATTGCCCGCACAGCGCCCGAACGCCGGAGTGGAAGCCGCTTATCGAAAGGCACTCACCGATCTGGTCGAGGAAATGGCGGCGAGCGTCGATTATTGGGTCAAGGCAAACTACCGCAAGATTGAGCCGCAGATCGCACAGGACGCCTCCCCAGCCTCGGTGCTGCAAGGCATTATGAACAAGCTCACCGCTCGATGGCGAGCGCGGTTCGATGAGGTGGCGGAGGAACTGGCCCGACGCTTCGTGAAGCAGGCACAGGGCCACGCCGATCGGCAGTTGAGCATGGGCCTGCAACGCAACGGGTTTGCGATCAAGTTCAAGCCAACAGCCGACATGCGGCGTCAGGCTGCCCTTTCAGCGGCTGAAAATGTCCTGCTTATCAAGTCGATCCCAGAGCAGTATCTCGCCCAAGTTGGCGGCGCTGTCATGAGGTCGGCTCTGGCTGGTGGCGATCTGGGCACGCTGACGACGGAACTGAAGCAGCGATACGGCATCACGCATCGACGCGCAGCCTTCATCGCACGCGATCAGAACCGCAAGGTCGGCGAGGCCATGACCCGCACCCGTCAGATGGGCCTTGGGTTCACCGAGGCGATCTGGCAGCACTCACACGGTGGCAAGCATCCACGAGAAAGCCACGTCAAGGCCGGACGCGACAAGCTCCGCTACCGGCTCGACAAGGGCGCGTACATCGACGGGGAATGGATTTTCCCGGGCTCAGAACCGAACTGCCGATGCACGTCAAAGCCGATCATTCCAGGATTTAACGACTGATGACCGATATTCTTGCCTATGACCGTATGGGCAGCGTTCGAACTTTTGACCAGGACGGACGCCTTCGTGTTGAGAAAACACCAATCAGCAAGGCAAATGTCTGCCCATATCGTGGATCTGAAATTCCGCAATGGAGCAGGCTCGGCCTCGATCCTGAACGGGTTTACCGACTGTTACGCGATCCATCCGAGCTGGCAGAGGCAGCTCCGTCCTTCAACGGACTGCCCGTGTTGGAGGTACATCACCACGTTACAGCGGCCAATCCCCGCCGTGATCTGGTCGTCGGCACAACCGGCAATGAGGCGTCTTTCGAGGCGCCTTTTTTATACAACAGCCTCGTCGTCTGGGACGGCGCGGCAATCGAACGCATCAAGTCCGGCGAACAGCGCGAATTAAGCTGCGCCTATCGCTACCAGGCTGACATGACCCCCGGAGACTATCAGGGGGAATCCTATGACGGCGTGATGCGCAATATCAGCGGCTCCCATGTCGCTGTGGTCCCAACAGGCAGAGCCGGACCCGATGTTCTGGTCGCGGATGCCCAACCCGAAAGCATGAAAATGCCGAAAAACATGAAGCTGCGTGAAAGGCTGCTCGCGTCCGTGCGTCCGTTCCTTGCGACTGATGCCGATATAGACGCTTGCAAGAAGGCCATGGATGACGATCTCGATAAGGCCGTCATCGATGAGGAAGGCGATTTTGCCGCAATGGCGCAGAAAATGCGCGATAGCGGAATGTCGGAAGAAGACATCGCAGCGTGCCGCGCCCTGTGCGTTCCGCAGGCACAGGATGATGACGAAACCACACGACGCGAAAAGCTGCGTTCCGCTGGCCTCAGCGACGACGAGATCGAAAAGTGCATGAGCGCCCTGACCGTGGCCGCATTGGACGAGACCGAGGAAGAGCGCCGCGCCCGCGAAGAGGAAATCGCTCGCAGGGAAAAAGAGGACCGTGAGCGCGAGGCGGCGAACGCCCGCAAGGAGAATGAAAACCGCGAAACGGCAATGGACGCCGCTCTGGCCAGGGTTGCCCGCGACACGGAAGCCCGCACGATCAAGCGTATGAACGACCTTCATGCGGCGCGAGAGGCTGTCAAGCCATTCGTGGGTTCGGTGGCAATGGATAGCGCAGAAGGCGTTTACGGCTTTGCTTTGAAGAAAGAGGGCTTCGATCTTTCCGGCATTCCCGGAGAGGCTTATCGCGCCATGTTCATGCAGCACGCGAAAAACAAGGCCAGTGTCGCAACGATACCGAAGATTGCTACCGATAGCGCGGCCTCTCTCGGTTTTCTCGACAAGTTCCCCGGCCTCAAGTCCGTAAAAGTAAAGGCGTAAGCAGATGCCCTTTCAGAATCAGGTTTACCAGGAACCCGCAATCGGTGTGCCGGGAGACTTTGCGTCAAATAACCCTTACGCCAATGTTCTCGCCGGAGAAGGCGCGCTCGTTGCTGGCGCAGATGGCGTCACGGTGGCAGCGTTCGGATGGGTTCAGGCGGATGGTGCCACGGTACTCAATAAACCGGCATCCGGATCCACGGCCCCGGATGGTTTCGTCCATCGCGAACTACAGGCGCTTATCGCCAATATCTACGACGAAGCGACAATGGTGATCCCACAGGGATACATGGTCTCTCTTTTCGCTGCGGGCGATTTTCTCGCTGTCTCGTCCACTGCTTCCACGCGTGGACAGAAGGTTTTTGCGTCCACGTCGAACGGCTCGATCAGCACGGGCGCAGCGGGCGCGACGGTCGATGGATCTGTCGAGACAAAATACTACGTCGCAGCCGGTGGTGCTGCTGGCGAAACCATCAAAATCAGCACCTGGGATCATGTATGATGCACGACTTCACAGCTCAGTTCGAGATCCTGAAGGATCGCGGCCTCGTCATGCCCGACGGGCAGATCATCCTTGAAAACGACGATATCCTTGCATCCGATGCGATTGCCATGGATGCCCAGCCGACGCTCTCGACCACTGCGAACGCAGGTATTCCAGCGTTCATGAATACGTTTCTGGACCCCAAGCTCATTACCGTTTCATTCACTCCAATGCGGGGTGCCGAGATTGGTGGCGAGGTCAAGAAGGGCGATTTCGCAACCGATACTGCGATCTTCCCGATGATCGAGACGACAGGTGAGGTTTCAAGTTACGGCGACTGGAACAATAACGGCGTCGTCAATCTCAATCCCGATTTTCCGGATCGACAAGCCTATCATTATCAGGTCTTCGCCCGATGGGGCGAACGTCAGATCGAAAAGGCAGGCAAGGCCCGCATTCAGTGGGTTGCGGGGCTACGACAGGCTTCGGCCCTGAAGCTCAACAAATTCCAGAACCGGTCCTATTTCTACGGCATCGCTGGCCTGCGCAATTACGGCTATCTTAATGACCCGCGACTACCCGCCGCTATCACGGCATCTCCAAAAGCAGCGGGTGGCACTTCGTGGGACAAGGCTACGTCGCTTGAAGTGTCGAATGACATCATCGACCTCATCAACAAGCTGCGTGCGCAGTCTGGTGGTATCGTTGACACAGACAGCGAGATCACCATCGGCCTCTCTCCGACGCGCGCCGGTATTATGACCAAGCCAAATGAGTATGGTCTCTCTGCATGGGACCAGCTCAAGAAGCAGTACACTGGCATCCGCTATGTTCAGGCTGTCGAATTCGGCGATGCTCCAGGGATGTCCGTTCAGACGATCATCGCAGTTGCCAAGGATTTTGACGGGCAGCAGGTCTCAGAGGGCGCCTTCACCGAGAAGCTGCGGACGCACGCGGTCATTCAGGAAGCTTCCGGCTGGCACCAGAAAATGTCGCAGGGTTCCTGGGGCGCAATCATCTACGTGCCTGCGGGCGTGGCAACCATGGTGGGATCATAAGCCATGAGCGAAACGAGAACCGGCACCCCCGTCATTGTCGGGTGCAAGCTCCCCAATGGCCTTGTTCTGAAGGTCGGGGAATCCAGCGTCACCCTCAATGGCGCCAATTCAAGCCGTGTGATCGGCGGTTACGGGCTGACATCCGTACCGGCTGACATGTGGAATACATGGCTGAAAGCCTATGCGGACAGCCCGATGGTGAAGAAGAACCTGGTATTCGCACAAACCACAGCAGACAAGGCCGAAGGACAAGCGAAGGAACAGGCGGAAGTAAAGACGGGCCTCGAACCGCTGGATCCCGACAAGCCTGCTCCCGGCATCCAGAAAGCGGAAAAATAAGCCATGCCGGTAGCGACGTTCGATTATTCCACGTGGTCGGCGCGCTATCCGGCGTTGTCCACAATCGTCAATGAACAGCTTGCTAGAGTCTATTTCACCGAAGCAGGCCTTTATCTGGACAATACCGAAGCAAGCCTCGTGCAGGATGTGACTGTGCGAGCTTTATATCTGGGGATGCTCACAGCACATATCGCGCAATTAAATTTGCCTTCATCTGCGGGAGGCAATGGTGCCGGTGCCGTAGGGCGGGTCACAAATGCAACGCGGGGTTCTGTCTCGGTAGGGTTCGATATGGGAGAGCAGTCAGGCTCAGCCGCATGGTTCATGCAGACCCAGTATGGCGCGGCATTCTGGCAGGCAACTGCGTGGCTCAGGACGGCCCGCTATGTGACGATCCCGTATCGACAGAAACAGGTCTATCCCTGATGGCCGGTGTTACGCTTCGGGGCGGCGACAAGCTCCGGGCGGCGCTGGACGATCTGGAAAAAAAGATCCAGCGCGGCGGCAAGGTTCAGGCGGGCGTGTTCGAGGATGCGAAATATTCCGATGGGACGTCTGTCGTCAAAGTGGCGCAATGGAACGAGTTCGGGACAGCAAAAACACCCCCTCGCCCGTTCTTGCGCCAGACGATCAACGACCATCAAGACGAATGGGGCAATGCCCTAGGCAAGGCGCTTAAGGCCACGGATTACAACGTGGAAGCGTCTTTGGGACAGGTTGGCGATGTCATTGCCTCGCAGATCAGGGACACGATCCGGGAAGGCGAATTCGAGCCAATCTCACCAGCGACATTGGCTGCTCGGTTAAGGGGCGACAAGAAGCGTGGAACGCTGAAATCTGTGAATATGGAGACGGCATCAAGGCCGCTTGTGGACACAGGCACTCTTCTCAACTCGATCAAGTCGGAGGTGTCCGATGATTGACCTCTATGGCATCGCTGACAGCGTTCTGGGATGCACAAATCCTCCCACTCCCGTCACGGTGAAATGCTCGGACGGATACGACATAACGCCGGACGGAAAGCCCGTACCCAGGTATTTTACGCTTCAGGTTATGGCCGACATTCAGTCGCTTTCGATGAATGATCTGGAGCATGTCGCAAACATCAACCAGCAGGCTGATAATCAAGTCCTCTATGTTCGGGGCGGTCTCAAGGGCCTTTCACGTCCGCTACAGATCGGGGGCGACGTTCTCACTTTTTACGGTTCGGACTGGCTCGTAACGCAGCCCGTCGAAGAATGGGGCAATGGCGAATGGTGCAAGGTCATTGTGACGCGACAGACAGGAAAAGCCTGTCCAGCATAACGCAGACGCCCACAGATCCGCAGATAAATACCGCGCTCAGGGCTTGGCTCATGACTGTTGTGCCGACGGGATATGAGGTCGTTCAGGGGCAAATGAACCAGTGGGCTCCTCCCGTTGGCGATTTCCTGATCTTCACGCCCCTGATGCGGCGCAGGATCGCGACAAACGCGTGGACATACACCTATACGACCCGCGAGGTTGTCGAGCCGGTCGAATGCACGGTGCAGCTCTCCGCATTCGGGGCAACGTCTGGCAACGCCGTGCAACGCTGCGTGGCGCTCTGGCGTGACATGTACGCAGCGGACTGGTTCAGGGCGAATGGCGGCATCCTGTCCCCGCTCTACGCTACTGACCCGAGGCAAAGCGCCTTTATCAACGCCTCGAAGCAATACGAGGACAACTGGACGGCAGACATCCGGTTCCAGGTCAATTTCACCCTCTCCGTTCCGCAGCAGTTCGCCGATACGATCATCCGCGACATACGCGAGGCGGACGCCAATTTCCCAACTCAGGAGTGACAGCCCGTGGCGGTCGGTACACCAATTTCCCTCATCGTTTCCGTTGTGCCGGGCGCGTTCGCCGCCGGTGGCACACTCAATTTCCTCAACGGCCTGATCCTGACGCAGAACGCGACGGCGGTTCCGGCTGGAACAATCAAGGCATTCAGCAGCTTGTCCGATGTGCGTCTGGCATTTGGCGCCACGTCCAACGAATACAAGATGGCGGCTCCCTACTTCGCAGGACGGGACAACGCGCTCCAGCTCCCTGCCTCGTTGTTTTTCGGCGGCGCTGCCTCGGTCACGGACTATGCAGCGGCAATGGACGGTTTCGCAAAGGCGAGCCTGCAATGGACCGGGTTTTCCTATGCGTTCGAGCCTTCCCTTGCCGACAAACAGGCGCTTGCCACGTGGACCGGCGCGCAAAATTCCCGCTACTGGTTCGTTGCATGGGATACGGACACCGAGGCGACAGACGCCACCAGCACGGAAAGTTTCGGCGCGTGGCTGCGTGCCGGATCACTGAGCGGGACGACGCCAGTCTATCTTGACCCCGTTGCAGCAGGCGCGGCTCTTGGCTGGATGGCTTCGATCAATACCGATCAGGTCAACGGGCGCCAGAACCTGACCTTCACGCAGAACGGCCTTGTCTCCGCCATTGCTCCGACGCTCACGCAAGCCGAAGCCCTGATAGCCAACGGATACACATGGTACGGCCAGTTCAGCGGGCCTACGGGCGACTTCACCCACTTCTACGGGGGCTCGGTCTCTGGCCCGTTCCTGTGGGCTGACAGCTACATCAACCAGATCGTTATCAATGCCCTGCTTCAGTCGGCAGACATGAACACACTACGGAATTACGGGAATATCCCGTTCAACTCGCAGGGTGACGCCATCATCTCGGCGGGGCGTAAGTCGGTCATTAATCAGGCGGTTGCGTTCGGTGCGATCCAGACCGGCGTTGCGCTCGATGACAGCCAGAAAATGCAGATCAACCGTTTCTTCGGGATCGATGATGCAGCCAATGCCGTCATCAATCAGGGGTACTACGAGCAGCCGGGCGCCTCTACGGCATCCAGCACAAACCGGCAGTCCCGCACGATACCCAACTCCCGCTTTGCCTATGCAGACGGCCAGTCGGTCCAGATGATCACCCTTCTTTCGCGTGAGGTCGCGTAATGGCTGCTTTTATTACCTCGGCTGATGCCATCTTCGTTCTGACCATTGATACCCTGTTCAATGCGCCTATCACGCTTGAGAACTGGTCGGCAGACCGGGCGTGGGAAAGCCAGTCTTTCGTTCAGGTGGAAACGCGCATGTCGATCGACGCAGTTCTCAATGCGGGCTATATACCTAACCCGGTTGACATGACCCTGATGCTCCAGCCGAACTCAAGCAGTATTCCAGCATTTGAACTGTTGCAGAGTTCGCAGGCGGGCAACATGACGCCCTATCAGTTGGGGGCGGAGATCACTCTCCCTGGCCTGAAACGAAAATACACACTCACAAATGGGTTTTTGACCGGCGGCTCTATGCTGCCTTCCGCCGGGAGGCTGCTTGAAGAGCGATCTTTCACGCTCCAGTGGGGTCGTGTGATCGGGCTTGGCATCTGATGGCACTCAAGCAAACGGAACTGACGCTGACAGACGGCGGCGTCGATAAGCGCTTCATCATCACCCGCATGACCGCCATGCAGGCCGAGCGGTGGGCGCGTCATCTCGTCAAGGCACTCACCCGTGCAGGCGTGCAACTGCCGTCCGAGGCGATGGAAATGGGTATGGCTGGCCTTGGCGGCATTGCCCAGGCGCTTTACGGCCAGCTTGATGACGAGGCCGCTGACGTAGCCATTACCGAGCTGCGAAAGACGGTCAAGATCGCTCGTGATCCATCAAACCCGGCAGCGACCGGCTCCGTGATGGATATCGACATCGAGGACGCAGAAACCCTTACGAAGCTCGATCAGGAGGCGTTCCGTCTCCATGTGGATTTTATCAGGGCCGCCGCACTGTTCATTTCCCCGCTACTGGGAATGCTGGTGCCGGTGGCAAGTCCAGCCCCCTCGCCCGCTGCGTGAACGTGTCCCGCCCGATCGCCTATGTGGTCGGGTCGGGCCTCGCCACGCTGCATGAGCTGGAAACGATTTATGATACCGAAGACCTGCTTGACCTCATGGAGATCGGACAGGTGCGGGATTTCAACGGAGGGTAAGCCTAATCAGCGTGCAGCCTGCTCAATCGCATCCTGCACAAACTGGTTCAGGCTTACGCCGCGAGCCGCCGCCGCAGTGACGGCCTGAGCGTGGACACCCTCAGGCACCCGCACCTGAAACTTGCCGGAGTAGCGCCGAACCGGCTCAATCCCCTTCTCAGCACACATCTCAAGAAATACGCGCAAGGACGTTTCACCCTCCGCGACCAGACCGGCCACGCTATCCGCATAAAAATCAGCCCCGCCATTAAGCCCCAGGAATTCGCCCCGGAACATGCCAATCTCAGGGTCAAACTGGATGACGGCCTGATGGCCGCCGATGGTCATGGTGTTGTTCATGGCGTTACTCCATTTGCTTCGAGCCACTTCCGCACCGCTGCGACGGCTCCCTTGTCGGTGTCCGGCTTGGGGTGCGGACGGTGGAAAACCCTTACTTCACCGAACAGGAACACACCGACGCGTGAGCCTTCGCGTTCACTGATTTCAGCGCCCAGCACTACAAAGAGGGCTTCGATTTCGCTCCACGCGACGTTCCCCGAAACGGGGCGCTTGAAGATCAGTTCGAGGGTGCGGCGGTGCTTGGCTTTCATAGCTATTCTAGTACTAAGTTCTGGTACTAACGGCAAGCGAAAAAGTGAAGCCCTTGGCTTTCAATGCTGGATTTGTTTTGCGGAGGAAAAATGTCCGAAGAATATGCACTTTGGCTAGCCAAGGAAAAGCGCGGCCTCGCAGATGCTCGCTATGCAGAGATCGCTACGACGCTGGAACGCGTCAAGTCGCGGGCGGCCTCGTTTCTGGGATGGTCGTTGACCCTTTCGAGTGCGTCAATCGCATACGCAGTAAAAGGGGCTGATTTCAAGCAAGCGGCCTGGTGCGGTGGAGTATTTTTTACTGTCTCCGCTCTCTACAGCCTGCGCGTGCTGCGTTCTACACAGTGGCTGTCGAAGAACGCAGCGCCTCATACTGTCGATTTCCTTCTTGAAGACCTACCTGAAGCAAACGAAGTTACGGCACTTAACCGGATTGCAGACGCTACGCACGCGGCCAATGAAGACAATTTCGACTCTCTGGAAAAGGATCGGGCGCTCCTAAGGAAATCGTGGCTGCTCGCCCTACTTGGGGTCGTTCTTTCCGTCCTTCTTGCGCTGCTCTTCCAGCAACCTGCGCTCAAGCTCTGGAGTCATATGATCAAAAGCCATCTGGCGGGTTGTTTTTAGACGCGCTCGCAGTTCATCATCAGTAGGTTTTTGAGGGGCTGGCTGCTCGCTCTTGTTCTCTTCGGTCATTGCTGAATACCTCCGCCGAGACGAGATCAGTCCCGCCGGAGTCGAGTCAATCCGGCGCTAGTCCAGGTACTTCAGGACTAGGTAGGTCGGGGCTATCGTTTGGGGGCTTAACGGCAAACAGAACCATCATTCAAGAAATCCACGGCAGACGTGTCACCATGAAGCGCCCTAGCCGCCATTATACCGCAGGCACCGTTCGGTTTCTTCAGATATTGCTCTGCTACACCGCTTGCACAGGCATTACATAATCCAAGAGCAAGTAGTTTCTCAGTCGTCTTCTGGTAGAGAATATCGTAGGCATTCTCTGCGGTATCATTCAATGTCAACTTATAATAAGGGTCAGACGATGTTTTACTGATGGTGCAATTCAGGATTTTCACGCGATCGGCTGGATATATTCCGCCGCCATGCACAGCATAAGTAAGCGGCGTTCCGTCTGGTTTCCCCTCGTATTCGTGGAGCATTTCAACGATTTCGCCTGCGTTGCCATACTCTGCGTGACCGGGGATCTTGCTAAGTAAGACTCCTTTGCAGTCATCTGCAAATGCAACTGCAGGCGAGAGAGTTACCATCGCAATCGCAATTTTCTTGTAAAATGCCACTTTTTGACCCTCTGCTTGAAAGCACGATACGGGGAATGCCTACCTTGCATACATTATCAAGCGGAACGTCGGAACTGTTTCCATCGACCCTCCCGCACTTTGATACTGTGTGGGGTTATCGCCTATAAAAACCCCCTGCCGCCCTAATTCTAAGTGCCCCGGACTCGTCAGTACAACGCCCTTTGTTCCTGGGATAATAGGGAGAAAAAGTACAGAACTCTCACTAAGCCACTGTATGTGCGCGATTGCAGACACCTGCATAGCGTAGCATTTACTTTTGAAGGCATACGGGTCATTAGCAAGGGTGAAATTGACGGGCTCGCTTTCCTTTATTCCAGAGGAACATATCTTGCTTATGTCTCCCCCTACATCAGGTATTTTCTCAGATTGATATGATCCGCCTCCGTCTGTATTGATGAAATTAATCCCCCTCCCAGGATATATTTTCTTGGTTTCCGATCCATTGCGACACCTAACCCATGACTCTGCCTTGTCGTTACCTAAGCAAATACCTTTGGCTGACAATTTTCTGAGAGCTTTATTGGCGTTGTTACATGGGGTCATGTCTTTGACGTTGTCGGGATCTTGCACCACGCAAGCTGACCAATTCTCTTCTTCGGTATGGATAAGGGTCTTATTGGCGATATAATCTGCATCGGCAATAGGCTGCCCTATAGATGCAATTTGGTCCAAAACATTATTAGAACCGTTCTTGTCGGATAATTTATTTTCGGTGGCCGTGCCATTTTCTTTATAGATATTTGGAATGTTTTGTAGAGACTTATCTAACGTGGCTGATAGAAGAGATGCAGAAACGGCGGCACCAACGATAGCGCATGTAGCCAACTCGAGGAAACTTATATTCCTTCCCACAAAATCCTTGTTTCTATGGCCACATCCTGGGCAGCGTCGAGCATCACTCGAAATGGGCCGACTGCAAGCCTCACAGGGGGATAACTCAAAATGCGTTTTACCGTTTAGATATTTCTTATTCTGGTTACTCAATAATTCAATAATAAAAAGTGAGGGGGGCAGAAAAAAACACAGTAAGGTCCATCCTTTTTGAGACCGACCTTTTCTAAGAGCCGCTTTCCCCCCAGCCACTCCCGCTGAGATGGCGATGAACAACCCGATTATAAATAGAATCGCAGAATTTCCAGACTCGTCCATCTTATCCCCATGCCCGTACTTAATTACGTTCATGGGTTTATAACAGATCTTAGCTTTTAGTCTCGGGGTTCCGCTTCAAGACCTTTCTGTATAAGGCGGCGGATCGCTTCTGCACGACTGATTTCTTCAGCATCTGCCCATGCATCCAGCAGGCCAAGCAGCGGCTGTTGAATGCGAGACCTGACCTCTTCGCTATTTACCGGAGGGCGGCCCCGTTTTTTTTTGCGCGCATCAAATGTTGACATTCACAATTTATACGCGCATTTAAAGTGGGCCGCAAGCGAGTTCGTACCTCGCAAGCGGCCCTAACCACCAGCAAGGGGATATATCCCATGTCGGCAGCTAAAAAGCTGATTAGCATAAATCCAACCGCACTCACCATACTCAAGACTGCGATCCGTCAGGATGCCGAAGGGCGCTACTGCCTAAACGACTGCCACAAGGCGTCGGGCGGCGATGCCTCCAAGGCTCCGGGCCAATGGATGGCAAACAAGCAAACTCAGGCTCTCATAGCCGAATTGACCGATGTGGAAATTCCCACATCGCCCGTTTCCTCTATCAAAGGTGGAACAAACCAAGGCACCTACGTCGCGAAGGAGCTGGTCTACGCCTATGCGATGTGGATCAACCCCAAGTTCCATGTGATGGTGATTCAGGCGTTCGATGCCATGGTGCATGGCAAGGCTGTAACAGCAACACCCAAGCGTCCCCGCAAACCCGCCTTCAACACGACTTACAAGAGGCTGCTGGAAATCGCCCGCACCCTTCCCGGTTTTGACGAGAACCAGCAATGCCTTCATGCAGCGCGTGGCACGTTCAACATGACGGGCGTCAATCCGCTTGAGGTTATGGGTGTAACTTCCATCGCAGCCCCGAACAATGACACCTATCTGACAGCAACCGAGATCGGGAAAGAAATCGGCCTCAATGCCATTACTGTAAACAAGCTGCTCATTGCGGAAGGTTATCAGATAAAGGTTCCCGCCTCTGCCACCGGGTCGGATTATCAGGTGACCAAGAAAGGCGCGCCATTCGGGCGCATGTTCGACACGACGCGAAAAGGAGGAAGGGGGTCTCAAGCCCAGCTCAAATGGTCCAACCGGATCGTGAAGCACCTCCGCCCTTTCTCCCGCCCGAAGGAGAAGGCGTCATGAGCGGACTCGTGGAAGAGTGGTCGCGGCCCGAACGTATGGAGGTGTTGTTTCATCGTGCAGCAGCTCGAATGGAACGCCGCAACGCCAGAAAGCGCCCTGCCCTCGCTTGATCTGATACCTGCGCCTCCGTTATGGAGGTGCAGGCAACGCCCTCAGTTCGTCGGGTTCTCGGGTGCGTCAGGCAGTGGTGCGTTCTCGCCCGGCTTGGGCTTGGGGGCGGGATGGCTGGGGTCATATGTCGGTGTCGGTTTCGAGGTCATGCGGGCTTTCCTCCGTCTTCTGGATGATCAGGATGCTCGGGCGCATCGTCCTGTTGCGGGCTCGTGTCGGGATACGGCTCAAACGGCTCGTCGCTTTGCGGCTTGGTCGGGTTCGGCTTGTTTGTCATCGTCGTCTTCCAGAGGTGAGATGACTCAAGGCGGCGGGGGCGACAGAGTTGCGTAAGTGTAGACTGCTGGCGCGAATTAAAACCACTGGACCTTCTACGTACTTTACGCATATAAGAAATGCATGGTCAGCTCATGCTCTCTCCACACGGTTTGCGAATTGCACTCGTTCCGGGGAGACGCTTTTGATGCAGGCATGACAGAAGACGATATAAGCCGCTTGGTGAATATCCTTGCTCAAGATCCTCACGTAGGAGAAGTGATGCAAGGAACCGGTGGCTGTCGGAAACTGCGCCTTGCGGGACGCGGTAAGGGCAAGAGTGGAGGTTATAGGACTATAACCTTTTTCGGCGGAGATGATCTGCCGGTCTTTCTCATTACTGTTTTCTCAAAGGGCGAAAGAGCGAACCTGAGCAAGGCAGAGCGGAATGCGCTGCTGGGGCTCACGAAGAAGATCGTAGCCACTTATGAGGCTCGAGTTGTGAAAGTAGGGACAGGCACATGAGCAAGAAAGCATTCGATAAGATTGCTGCGGGCCTTAACGAGGCGCTGGCTGTTGCCCGAGGTGAGGCAGGGCCTGCGCGCCTGCATGTACCAGCCGAGATTGACGTAAAAGCGATCCGTCAGAAAATGGAAATGTCGCAGGAACAGTTCGCATCTACCTTTGCGTTCACCGTTCATCAGATCCGTCAGTGGGAACAAAAGCGCGTTCGCCCGCTCGGCGCCATGCGCGCATACTTGATGTTCATCGACCGTTACCCTGAGGCCATCATGACGTGCCTCCGTGAGGGGGCGTCCAAACAGCTCGAGCGTGAATGCGCTTGATCGACGCGCAGGCATAGAAGTCTTCTCCCTGCCCCGTTAGACCAAACTCCCAGCGCGCCCACCACCTAACTCTTGCTTCCACATGGCCCGGTGGCGCATAACTGCGTGGAAATCTCGATACCTACGCCCGCATGGCTTCCGGCTGTGCGGGTTTTTTGCGTTTGGAGCCCTGAATGTCCGTCATCGATCGCTTCGTTGTTGAGCTGGCTCTTGACCCGAAGAAGTTCTCAGGACCCGCAAAGAAGGCGGTCGAGGATCTTCGCACGTTTGAGAAGCAGGCCGGGAATACTGGCAACAGTATTGAGGGCGTGGGCCGCAAGGGGGCGGATGCCTTCGCCGGGGTGCGTCGTGAGGCGCTAGCCATGTTCGCCGTGTTTACCGCTGGTCGGAGCCTGAAGGCATTTGCATCCGACGCAACGCACGCAAATGCTCAGCTTTCGATCATGTCGCGTCAGCTCAATATGAACCCGCAATCATTGTCTCGCATGGAATCAGCAGCAAAGGCAGCGGGTGGATCGTTCGGCGAGATGGGGCAGGCTTACGCCGCTCTGCAAAAGGCGATGACCGACCCCGAGCAGAAAGGAAAAATTGCACTAGCCTTTAACAAGCTGGGCATTAGAGACGGCATCATTGACCCGAAGACGGGACAGATACGAACAGATCTGATCAACCAGATAAACAAGGCGATCAGCAGCGGGCGTGTTTCAAAGCCAAAAGCAGCCAGCATCCTCGATGAAATTGGTGTATTCGGCCAAGGCGCTCGTAACCTTGCTTTCATGGATCGTGCGCAATTCAATGACGTATGGGGGCGAGCAAACCGGCTACCTACTCCAACAGCGGAAGAACTCAAAAACAGCGAAAGGCTATCTCAGCATCTCAGCGAACTGCGGGACGAAGCCCAAAACCTATCAAAAGCGTTCATAGGTGATCTGTCGCCAGCTATAGATGGTGTCGTAACAAAATTGATGGACTGGGGAGAAAAAAACCCAGAGGTAGCGAAGAAGATCGCTATCGTGACAGTTGCTGTGGGTGAGCTTGCTGGCTCCTTGACCGGCCTTGTCGCTGTTCTGGCGAGCCTTGCCGGAATGAGTATTGTCAAGAATTTCCTTGGCGGCGACAAGAAGAAGTTTGCAGAACTTCTGGCTGAAATAAAATCCCTGAAGGAGACGCAGGTCAAGGGTGGCCCGGAAGTCTCTTCTAAGGGCGTGCCCATTGGCAAGACCGTACCGCTCGGCTCAACATATCTCGAAAAGGGATGGCTGGGTCGGTCACTCCCAGAAGCCCCCAAAGGCGCCACCCCATGGACGCTAGCGGCATGGCTGACTTACGAGTTCATGCGCCCCCAGACCACGAATGAAGGTGAGGCCGATATCCTCAAACAAATGAGGGCGGAGGGGAGAACGGGCACCGCCTCGCGTGGCCTTCCAAGCAAATCGCCTCTTTTCGACCTACTCGCCCAACGCGTTGCCCTCAAGGAAAGCGGCGGCGATTACAGCAAAATAGGCGGATATCACAACGCTTACACGGGCAAGTACCAGATGGGCGAAGGGGCCATCAAAGATGCAGCTCACTGGCTACGCGAGCCGGTCCCTTCGCGGTCTCAGTTCCTCGCAGATCACGAAATGCAGGAACGGTTTTTCAGGGCATACACCGACAGTAACAACGCCATTCTTTCATCCAGCAGTGACGCCTACGGGAAGCTTGGCGACCTTCAGCGCATGGCGGCTCTTGGCTACGCCCACAATCAGGGCGCAGGCGGTGCGGCGGCCTGGCTCAAGACAGGCATAAGCGGCAAAGACGGATTTGGGACAGACGGGCAAAGCTACGCAATCGACATCCTCAAAGCGGGCGGTGCGATGGCGTCGGGCCAATCAGCCAGAGCCGAGCAGGATGCATCGGTAAAGCGTCTGAAAGACTTTCAAACCGCGCTCAAAGAGCAGATGACCCAGATTCCTAAATCTATCGGAACCGACCCATCTGCCCAGATGGCGGCGTCTGTCACGGCGGGCTACAGCCCCGGCGCTCAGAACAACCAGACCACAAACACGACCACCGTCCATACCGGGGATATCGTCATTCATACTCCGGCTACAGACGCTAAAGGCATAGCGCGGGACGCATCTCATGAATTCCGCCAGCAGATCGCTGCACTCAACCTTGGAGGGCTTCAATAATGGCTTTCCCTGACATTCCTCTTCCGTCCATCTGGGATATCCCTGTGGCTGCGGGCGTCCCTGCCCTGCTTGGGCAACCCATCGGCGCTGGCGTTTCGGCTTCTGCGTCAACTGTTCTGGGCAAGATCGTCTCGAACATTCAAACCGGACTTGCAGCCCAGGAATGGGGCGTCTTTTCCGGTGCAGATAGCGTGCTTACGGCAGCGCATGTGTGCGGTATCGAGCACGAACAGCGTTACCAGATCTCGACTGCGCCAACTGAAAACGGCGGTTTTGTCTCTTACAACAAGGCCAGGTTTCCACATCTGACGCGCATTCTCATGGTGTGCGACGGATCAGAAAGCGGGAGCTTCTTCTCTGTCGGCTTCAAGCAGGTTCTCGGGTCGATTAGAGGCAGTCAGCCGCTGGCGGTGCGAAAGAGCTTCTTCGACACGCTCGAAAGCCTCGTGGCCGATACGAAGCTGTACGATATCCACATGCCAGAACGCTTTTACTTTAATGCGAACATCGTCGCCTATCGCTTCCGGCGTGATGAACGCGAGGGCGTCACGATGCCGGTGGTGGAAATCGAGCTTCAGGAAGTGAGAGATACGGCGGTCAATTCCTATTACAACACAGAGACCAAGACTCCATCAGCATCAACCGCCGTACAGGCTGGACAAGTGCAGATCCAGAAAATGCCCAATGGTGCACCTGATCTGACGGGAATCATGGGGGGAATTTTACGCCAATGACCGGCATTATTCCCCTTAGCGCGACCAAAAGCCAATCGCTCAACGTGGTACTGAACAGTCAAAACATACGTCTTGATATCGTTCAAAAGCGTACCGGTCTGTTCATGAACGTATGGCAAAACGACATGCTCATGGTGTCCAATGCGCTCTGCCTGACGAATACTTATATCGTCCGCGCCCCCTATCTCGGCCTGCCGGGAGACTTCGCCTTTATCGACATGCAGGGCGACGATGACCCGGATTATACCAGCCTCGGCTCCCGCTGGCTTCTGGTTTTCTCTAACGATCTTGGTGGAAATGCAGTCTGATGTCAGGAACGGTAACGGCAAAAGCGTCACGGCTCGCTCGCAGCTTTACGAAGAAGCGCATAGACGTAACTTTCTCTATTACGAATGGAGGACAGGCGCCGAACTCGACAGTCGATCATCAGAAACTTACTGGCTACAGGTGTCAGGTCGAGGTGACAAACGCAGGGTTAAGCCTTGGCGCATCCTGCAATCTCAGAATCTACGGTCTGTCTCTTCCTTTGATGAACCGCATGTCTCTGATGCCCGCTCAAATCGAGGGGGTGCAGTTTGATATGACGAGAACGACGCTCAATACGATCATGGTTGAGGTTGGCGACGATGAGCGTGGAATGACGACCATCTTCAATGGGATTATCTGGACCGCTTTTGCGGATTTCTCCTCCGCTCCTGAACCCGCGTTCAATATAACCTGCTTTGACATCATCTCGGCCCAGACGACCGTGATCGACCCACACTCATTCCCAAGCGGAACAAGTGTCGCTGGCATGGTGTCCCAGATAGCGTCTGATGCTGGATATTCGTTTGTCAATTATGGTGTGAATATCCGCTCTACCGGGCCGGAGTATGTTTACGGAACGATGGAAGACCAGATCAAACGACTCAGCAAAGCGTATAGGTTTATCTATTCTATCCCGAGCAAGTCTTTAGACGGATCAAGCGCCACACAGGTAACAATCTGGAGCAACAACCTGAAAGAAGTCAGGTTTAACATTGTTCCATCTGTAAGCGCACGCACTGGTTTGATCGGTTATCCATCATACAATAATAGCGGAATTTCCATCACGAGCTATTTTGACCATCGGATACAATACATGTCCGCTTTTAGAGTGGATAGTAACTTTCTACCCGCCGCTTGGGTCAATAATCAAGCGGGTCAGATCGCGCCAATGCCAGTAAATGGAACATGGGTGGCAAAAATGGTCACACATGAACTTGATAGCGAAATACCAGGGGGACGATGGTTTACGAGGGTTGAGGCCGTGCGGTGGGATATCTTCCCTTACACAACCTGAGGAATAATATTCATGGTTAATTATACCAGCCCGCAATCAATATTTTTAACCAACACAGATGCCGGTGTGATTGAGGCGGCGGTTAATCGCCATATTGCCAATCTAGGCACTAACACTGTTGTACAGGTCAAAGCCGTTCGCGGTGGTGGCGTTTCCCTTGTGGGGGAGGTCGATGTGCAACCCCTCGTGCATCAGCAGGATGGACAAGGTCGCACGACGCCACACGGGGTCATAACCGGCGTGCCTTATCTTCGCGTTCAGGGCGGCGCCTCAGCGATTATCATTGACCCTCAGGTGGGCGATATCGGCTATATCATCGTATCAGGGCGCGATATTTCCAACGTCATCAAGAGCCGCAAGGCATCGGCACCCGGTTCGTTCCGTATGCACTCGATGAGCGATTGCGTCTATGTCGGCGGCTACCTGAACGATGCGCCTACGCAATACCTCATCATGACAGGCGATGGCGTGCGGATTGTCTCCCCTCACCCGGTGAAGATAGAGGCGGAGTCCGTGGAGATTGATTGCGATACCACAATCAAGGGAGATCTGACCGTTTCCGGCGATGTGAAGGCGGGCAATATCTCGCTCAAAACCCATACGCATGGCGGCGTTCAGGGCGGCAGCGGCTCGACTGGAGCTCCACAATAACGCTGTACATATGGCCCGACGCCGTGGCATAAAGCGTTAAATTGCTCGTCTTGTGACCGGCAGGAATTCCCGAAATGCAAACGCTACTGCTCGATCGCACTTCGTGGGATCTTGTTCCTGATCGCTCGGGAAATATTGCCGTTGCATCAGAACCCTATTCGGTTCTTCAGGATGTGTGCAGCGTCATCCGGGTTTTTCTGGGTGAATGCTATTATGACACATCCAAGGGCATTCCCTATTATTCCCTGATCCTCGGACAGAACCAGTCTGTCCCGGTATTCCAGCGCCTCGCGGAACAGGCTGCGATGACTGTTCCCCTCGTAAATGGCGCAACCTGCGTTGTTTCGAACCTTGGCCCGGATCGCAGGCTGTCCGGCGTCATGCAGATCACATTGACCACAGGCGAAACGCTCGATGTCCCTTTCTGATGCCTCGACCACGATCCCCGGTCTGACAATCGGTAATTCCGGCGTCGTGGCTCCGGCTGAACTGGATATCCTCTCCGGGCGCCTTGCTGACCTCAATGCGGCGTTTGGCGGACGGCTCAACACCGATCTGTCAACGCCACAGGGGCAGATGGCAGCTACAGAAGCGGCAGTGATTGGCTCCCTGCTCGATTTCATGGCGCTGGTTTACAATAGCTTTGATCCGCTCGTGGCCAGTGGCCGCGCACAGGATGCGATAGGCAACATCTATTTTCTGACGCGCAATGGCGCATCAGCGACGACCGTTCAGGTTACGATAGCAGGCGCTGCGGGTCAGACCATACCGGCAGGAACGATCATCGCAACAGACGGAGAGTATCAATATACTCTGAATGATGCCGTTACTATCGGTTCAGACGGTGTGGTATCTGCTACGCTGACCAACACTCAGACCGGCGCACTCCCCTGCGCGGCCAATTCCCTTTCGCTTTATCAGTATGTCGGTGGCGTCTCTGCCGTTTCAAACGACGCTGCGGGGGTGATCGGGCAGGATGCAGAAGGAAGGATAGCCTTCGAGCGTCGGCGCAATGATACCGTCGCTGCAAATTCCATGGGCCAGGCCGGGTCTGTCCTTGGGCAAATCCTCAAGGTATCCGGCGTCACAGACGCTTATGTCTATGACAACGGCGACGGTTCACCCGTTACCTATAATGGCGTCACGGTGGACGCCCATAGCCTTTTTTGCTGCGTTGCGGGCGGCGAGCCATCCGATATCGGGCGCGCAATCATCCAGAAGAAAGCCCCTGGTTGCGGCTACACGGGGTCAACAACGGTGAGTGTTCGCGACCCAAATCCGAATTACGGCGGATTGGGTCCGGTCTATAGTGTTCAATACAGCGTGGCGCAGCCCGTTGGTATCTACTTCACTGTCACCCTTGCGACAGGAACAGACGTTCCTTCAACGGCGCTGGCCGATATCCAGAACGCGATAGTAACGCAGTTCTCGACGGGAGGCAGCGCAGGCAGACGGCCAAGGATTGCCAGCACGATTTACGCCTCTTCGTTCATCTGCGCTGTGTCCTCGCTCGGTACCTGGGTCCGTATTATCGAAATCAAGATCGGCACGTCGTCTCCGGCCAGTCAGGACTTCGTAACAATGACCATGGCGCAGGTGCCAACAATCGCAGCCGGGAATATCTCGATCACACTGGAATAGCGCCGTGGATATTTATGAAACAATCCTGTCGCAATATTCCAACTCGCCACGAATGGCGACAATCCTGCTTTCGTTCGCTCAGGCGCTCGACCCAGAACGGTTCTATGAGCAATGGTATGCCAATGTCCTGAACCCAAGCACAGCGACCGGGTGGGGCCTTGATGTCTGGGGGCGGATTGTTGGGGTCAAGCGCGTCCTGCAAGTCGATCAGGGCGGATATATCGGCTTTGATGAATCCGTGAATGGCGTAGTAACGGAAACCGTTGCTAATTTCTCTAATGGTGTCTGGTATAACGGGCAGCCGACAACCGGGAATTACGCCCTCACAGATGAGGCATTCCGTCGCCTGATATTCGCCAAGGCAGCCGCCAATATAACAGACGGATCGATAACCTCGATCAACGCCATATTGCTTACTCTCTTCGCCGATCGTGGGCGCGTCTATGTCTATGACAACCAGGATATGACGATGACGTATGTTTTCGAGTTTCAGCCTTCCCCGGTTGACCTCTCGATCGTCTATCGCTCCGGGGTTCTTCCAAGGCCGACCGGCGTTCAGTTCAATTATACATTTCTGCCAGCAGCAGTCAGGGCGAATGACTTCGGCGGCGATATCACCTAGGGCGCATCATGAAACAATCTGATTATTCGGCGCAGTTCCCGGTGGTGTGGGCCTCGGGCGCTGGCAGCGAAACCGTGCAATATCCGGTACCAGCCACAACAGAGGAAACAGGCCGCGCCAGCCTGACTTTGGGGTTTCCTCCGGCAACAATGACGCCTCTTGGCGCTGGCGGCGCGTATCCGAATGGAGCAGACGTCAACGGCGGCTTCCGCATGACCTCGACTTCCGGGCAGAACTACGAGGCGGGCATCGTTCCTCCGTGGTCTTCGTCGTTTGCACAGTCCATTGGTGGTTATCCTCTGAACGCCTGCGTAGCTGACCCGGCAACCGGGGGGGTGTTCTGGCGCTCAACGGCTGACGACAACCTGACAACGCCCGGTGCTACCGGAGCATCGTGGGTCAGCTTCTTTGCCCCTGTGCAGCAAGGCCGACTTCTGAATGTTCAGGTCATGGCGGCCAGTCAGACTTACTCGCCTACGACAGGAACCACATCAGTCATCTGCGATATGGTAGCAGGTGGCGGCGGTGGTGGCGGATCGCCAGCAGTAAACGACAGAACGAAGTTTGCGGCTGCTACCGGGGGGCAGGCAGGATCATGGCTGCGCTTCCGCATTGCAGCAAACCTGATATCGGGGCTGTACGTCACGATCGGCGGCGGAGGGGCCGGTGGAGACGCCACAGGGAAAAATGGCGGTTCTGGCGGGGATACCTCATTCGGTTCGTTCTATCGTGTCTATGGCGGGCCAGGCGGACAGGGAGGGGCTATCCTCACCGCTCCGGGTACTGGACTTTTGTTGGCGTCCTCCCAACCCCCACCTGCGGGCAATACAATCGCTTCGACTCTTGGTGGAGGCCCCGGTTCATGGATCGCCATAACCGGCCTTGTCGGGGTCGGGTCAAAGGGCGGTGATAGCCATTTTGGCCCCGGCGGCTACATGGGCCCTGGACAGAGCGGCGCCAGTTTCGGCGGCGCTGGCGGCAATGGTGCAGGCGGCGCCGGGGCGTTCACCCCCGGCGATTATACATCCGGGCTACAGGGCGCCGCAGGCGGTAGCGGCCTCGTCATAATTTACGAATACAGTTGAGGTTCGCCATGTCGCAATATCAGACGGGCACAACAAATCCGGCCCTGTTTTATGCCGTGTATCGTACCGCAGCATTGGACAATGAGCCGATCGGCTATGTCGTGAACAATATCCTCTGGGACGGCAAAGCGCCCTATGAGCCCGGAGACGGGCTTGCACTGGTGGCCGATCCTGATCGTGCTTATCCGATCGGCAGTATCTACACGCCGCCTGCATCACAATCAGGCAATTAATCCGCAAGGAAAACCTCATGACCTGCTGCCCCTCAGCGCGGATCGTACGCCCTGGAGGCTGCACGACTGCACAACTGCGCGGTATGGCCCTGCAACCCCAGCTTGCATGGCCCGACAGCCACATCAACAGTGGCGCTGACTACAGCGTTGATTTTTCCGGCCTGCTGAATTGCGGTGATCAGATTGTTCAGGCCGCCTTCTCTGTTTCGGGCGGAGTGCTTGGCTGGGGTGGCTCACCTACACACACAAAATCCATAGCCTCGGCATGGATCAACTGGAGAATGGTGGGGCCGCAAACCGTGACAGTCACGGTTCTTACAATCAGAGACGTATCGCTCACCACCGTTGTTTCGATTGTTATCGGGAATCCCGCCGCACTGATCGCCGTGTCAGCCCCTGCCGTCGCTCCCAACGTACTG